>JAZHYW010027859.1:0-104883 GCA_037355805.1 Ixodes ricinus
CGCTATCAATGGCTGCAATATCTATCAGTATACGCCGACGACACCCTCCTTACTTCGCGTCATATTAATTTTCTTGTGCAGTCAACATTCTCCAGACGAATGCTACCCATCTAATGCGACTGGTTGTGGATAACCTTCTTGACATCAGCAGCTCCAAACAAAGCTTGTTTGCCCGTAATCCCCTTAAAAAGACACCACGCTTCTCTCAGGTTTATTCTCCACTCCTCAAGCTGTCATCCATGTAACTGTGACCCGATCAAATCTGTTAACAACGTGAAATATTTAGGTGTTCATTTCGATTTCGACATGTCATGGAACACTTCATATGTCCTACCTATGCGGTAAACTACGAACTATATCTTGTATGCTCTATAACACACGAGTGTTTATGCCCGGTCAATGTTCGGTTTTGTTAGTCCACGCGCTTGCACGTACAGTGGCTTCGGTACGGCATCACAGTGTTTGGGTATATGTTCAGAGCCGCTGGCAGGCAAAAGTTAACACTTTATTAGAGGCATACTGAAAAGACATCACCTACAATATGCCCCTTTCTGCCACTGCCGACATTTTTGAAAGCCTCTCAACTGCCGAATTTTCATTCCCTTTTAGTTGAGACCGTCCTCCTTCGCAATTTTTGGAGCAGTGATTACAAGACACCACTACATTCGTCCCGCACATTACGCAGCTCTCCTCGTTTTGCAGTGCCACGTTGTTGACACCCGGTATGGTAAATGCTCAGCGCGAATCTTATGCCACGTGTCTTCAACGCCTCCCGGACTATATTCTTGATGTCACATCACTGAAGACTCTAAAAAAGAACTCAAGTGTCTTAACCTTGATAGTTTTTAGTGCCTGCTCCATGTGTGTTTATAACGATCCTGAGGTGCTAGTTGCTATAGCTACCGCAGATTCTAAATGTTGCCCCTTCTTTTTTCTATTTTATTTTTCGGTTTCAGTGCTTTGTGTCACAATTTATTTTGGACTCGCGTTTGTAAGTGTTAATTTTATTTACATTGCTACGTTCATTTCTATATTGCTTTCGTATGCTGTAATTTTTTTCTCGTAATTAGTACTCTGTGCTAGAATCGGAAAGGAGAGGTGGAGGGGCGGGGAAGGGGTTGGGGCGGGAAGGGGGTGGGGAGGGGTTTTATTGTCTTTGACTTCTCATTTTGAAGGTAATGTCTTTACCTTATCACTTAAGCGGACTTTTTCATTTTTTTAGGGTGTCATCCCACAAGCCCTTGCTGGCTTTGATGTGCCCGCAAACATATCCCTCTTTAATAGTCCCACTGAGTCAATAAAATGTATGTATGTATGTATGTATGTATTATAACAATCCTATTTTCGGCTCACAAATAGTTTGTGCCAAAACAGCTAGAATAATGATTGCCTTTTAATTCGCGTTATTTCGCGATTTTCATGTATCTGCATAGAACTAAACAGAACTATCATGCTCGACGTTGCACATCCGACATTCCTAACTCTCCCCATCTTCCTAAACGTCCATGTGTGTCCTAACACCAGAAACCGGAATTTTAAAGGTTAAAAACGGCACGTTGCGAATATGGACCGCACACTTTCTTGCAAAGCTGACGTCAAATGACTCAAATCGAAAAACATGCATATTTACAATATTGTTATCTCTTCTGGTGAAGGCTCAGCAACCGTTGCATTCGTTTTCGCGCACGAAACGGCGACTCCCAGAGAAAGTAAGAACGTAGTGATTGCCTTTATTTTAACAATGTAAACACACTTGCAGGCGTGCGCTGATGAAGTCTCAAAATCAAAACTCTGGTAGCGTGATTCATGACTGCGCCGGCTACTACCCAACCTCGTTGTCACGCCACTTTCTGGAAGCAGACACTAAAATTGCAAGTAAACACACAAAAGCGACACCGATACAATTATCTTGCTGAATATCACCTTATTTAGTAATAACTGTGTCAATAGGCACTACATGTTGTATTTAAGTTAAAAAAAACAAAACATAAGTCTTTTGTGAGAAAAAAACTAAATATCAACGTTAAGTCTGGTAACAGTATTTTGCCGAATCTTTGCCGCATCTTTGCCGAATATTTAGAAAAGTTCGGCAAATGTTCGGCTCCGCCGAATCCCAAGATTCTGTACCGAATTTTGATTCGGCAAAAATTCGGCCCATCACTAGCAAAATAGTAAAAATATGCGACCCGGGGGGGGGGGGGGGGTTTGCCCCCCATTCAAAAACAAGTTGGTACGCCACTGTACATGACACCACGCCGGTACGATGCTCATCCAGATTGAAACGGGCAGAGGCTGGCCGGTGGATTGAATCCACGATCAGTGAGCTTTACAGTGTGAGCTTTCGCACACGTGCTACCGATCCACGAGCAACGAGACATCGCGGTCGCATTCGACGCTCGAGAGCAAAACAACAACAGCAACAGCAAGAAAATCTCCGGTTTGACGCAATTTAGTACTAGTGTCGCCATCTCGTTTAACAAGTTGGAAATAAAATTAACAGGGTGATTTTTATTTACACAAATACACATACAACAACATTTCGCTTTCTTGTCATGGTCTTAAAATTACGATTAGAGGCAACCTAGTACGTACGGCCAATGCGTTTTGATCACGTTTGCCTTCTAAATAATTGTAGTTTTCAGAAATGCTTCAAAACGCGCTAAAAACAGTCAAAACGGTCGTATTTCTAGATTTTATTAAAAATCTCCAGTGCTCTAAAGAAAAATTCAAAGTGGCCGTACAACCTTCATTACGTTATCCTACGTAACCCCCAAAAGAATTAATACTATCGTGCATTCCTGAAACTCAGGTTTGTGTAGCGAAATTTGCCCTTTGAGTGACGAGCGGTTGAATCCCCCTTAAGCGCCCGCTTCCGGGTTAAGCGGCGTCGGCGTCGCCATCGCAGCCGCCGTCGCAGTCGCCGTCGCGCGTCGGCGTCGGCGAAACCGCACGCATTGCATTATGGGAATAGTGCAACCGGGCGTAACTGCATGTTGCATTATGGGAAATTTCTCCGCTAAATTTCACCGCACAAAACATGTCTTGGTGAATGCAATTCTATAAAAAATTTCTTATATACAGTATTCTGAAGAATTTTACGCTAACGACCCGTAAGGAGGACCTTATTAAAATTACAAATTTATTCGTAACTAAGGATCTAGCAAAGCTATATGAAAACTAATTATATATTTCAAATGACCACTGAGAAATACATCATCGTATAATAAATTTCAGCACGATAAATGCAAAAACAATTAAAGACCATCATCCCCCTTAAGTTATTTAAGAATGACAAAACACCAAGGAATGTTGCGTAGTTCTTAGGTTGCCGTTGTAAAGACAAGCTGCACTCGGTTCTAAAACCAGTAAAGTTCGCAACGCAATATACCTGATAAAAATTATAGTGAAGAAAAACTACTAATTTTGATAGAATCCCTGCTGCTGGTATCAATATTTTTATTTTTGTGTGCGGCGTAAAATATAGTGAACCCCAGCAAGCTGATCATGTGATACCAATATAACATGCGCAGTTCCTTATTCATCTAAACAGCTAGATTTAGTTAAATCTTCCGTAAAAACGTAATAAGGTTTTACTTACTAGAGAGCTAGGTTGTTTAAGTCCATTACAGCAGCACAGGGCGCGAAGCCTTAACGACATATTTTAATAGTGCTGTTTTTTTGTTGTTTTTTGTACCTCAACCGGAGGTTTATTTTGATCACTTTTGGCAGGCTTTTACCAGTGCAACGACGAAGTAAAAAAACACGCCAGGGACACATTTGAGCCAATATTGCTCGCCTGGGACCCATCGTTCCCTGGCTGCCATCTCGCGTTCTTTATTGGTTCATTCAGTGATTTATTGGGGTTACACTTTTTTTGTATTTTCATGTCGTTTCGCGCTGCTTTTTGTTATCGCGTCTTATTTTATTTTTTTTTACTTCAGGAACGTTTCGCTCTTTATTCAGGCACGCGCCCAGTTCAACAATCTCTCCGAAGATACGAAGAAGTTGCTGTATATGTATGTGCTTTGTGTTTCAATAAAAACATAAAAACGAATGAAAAAAAAATTAGGGACTCGTTTTGCGGCAAATGAACGGAAAAAAGATTTGGCACGTCCAGAATGTTGGCTCATTAGTCCACCCGCCTTCCTGAGACTAACAGCGCAAGCCCAATTTGCTTAGAAATGCGCGGCGTTTGGGATTCGTTAGTTTTCAACAAGAATACTATTGAGTTTGCCGACGAAACGTTGAACGAAGGCGCTGCCTCAAAGTAAGTAAGTAAGTAAGTCAGGTGAACCAAGTCCCTTTTAGATCAGGGCGGGTTCTCCGGAAGAGTGCCTCTGGTTCCATAATAAAAGATGGGGACGTCGCCAGGAGGCAGCGAATGGCGGCCAGTCTGTCGTGCCGAATGTCGAATGAGGCCAATTTTTGTTGTCTGTTGTATTATAAGGACTCCAAAAAAAAAAAGGCTCTGCCGGCGAACGTTGAGAGAAAAACGGCGTATCTACAGCCCACAATAACATCTCAAGATGTCCCGTCTTTATGAGAAAGAAGGAGCAAGCTACAAGCAGGAGCGTGTGGTCTTGAAATAGGCATGATCTGCACGAGCGGGCAGAGGTGCTGACATCTAGGAGCTTGCTTTTGTTGATTTTTCTAGGCTCGGCACGCAAGGCATAGGATCTACGGAGCTTTGCTTTGGTATGGATTTATTCGATGGCTCTTATGTTTGAACTTACTATATTTATTTGCTTATTCGTTTAGTGTATTGTCAAAGCGTGAAGGCATTACAGAAGAGGAAAGAAAAAGAAATAAAAACAATATCGTGATACTGATTGGACATTGCGTACACGTGTCAAGAATATTATATGTAATGTTAGTTTTAGTTTGTTAAACCTAACAGTCCGTGAATGTGGGGATTGCCCTGGGAAGCTGCTACCATCCCGGGACGTTTGGTGGGCGAAAAATGAATTAAACGTTATCGTGGTCGAACGTGGGACGCGAACGTTCTATTGATGATCGAAGAAAGAGAAAAGACAAAGAGGGTAGGTGATTTATTGGTCGCGTAGATCAAAGTTTTAAAAATATTTAATGATATAATAGGAATTGTTCACATACGGGTGGCGCCTGCAGCGCAGTGGTGAAACAAGCTGATCTGTTTTGGATGACTTCCAAAGCAAGAATGAGTGAGCTTCTGCAAGATCCCACACGGAAGATGCGCATGATAACTTCGGACGAATTGGGATTTTGCAAAATATTAAGTCGAGTAAAACCTGGTCTAAGGAAACATTGCGTTTGGGTAACCAATAATGCGATTAGAGTACGCGTTTATGTAATGAATGTGAGTTTTTCAGAAGAGGTTAGCAGTCATGTGCACACCTAGATATTCGTATGACTAACTCTAGATGAGCCTGATCGTGGTAGTGATTATCACTGTCATCAGAGTGGCGAAACACACGCATGCACTTTTATTTGTTGCTGTTAAGCTACACTGTTCATAGGTCACAACACCGGGGGACAGCGTTGATGTTAGATGAAAGTACCCCTGCCTCACCATAAAACGAAATCAAAGTCAAACTCACATTTTTTGCATCGATGATTAGGCAAATGGTCTTAAAATAGCGTCTGGTGCCTCCGCTCTAGAAAACAAATGTGTCCAGTGATCATGTGGTTCTGATACGTGCGCTTGCAACCCCGGTCGTTTTTACACCAGTGTAAGCCGACGCATTGGGTGCAACCGAGCGCCAGCCGATTCGGGTTCAATCCGTGACCATCAGCCGGGTTTTGGAATCGGAAGTGTTTTAGCTAAAATTACAGTGAAAATGCTTTGCTATAAAAGGCTTGATGCGAAAATGAATTCGCAGCTGTGTTTGAGGCGTCGGTTTTCTCTTCACCTTTGTTTTCTTGGTATCATGACTCTGGGTTTTCCAGTAACTATGCACCACCAACTCAACTGCGCGTTAACTCTTATTTGGGAAGTGTTACAGTTTGGAACAACGGAAACATCAAATCAAAGCTAGGAAGTTCTTATATTCTTTGTTTGTTTTTTAGTTGTTGTAGGGGACATTGAGTTTCTGGTTAAATATATTTATACTCTAAAGTCATTATGTCAAACCTTTCGATGTGCAGTTTTGTATAATTCGGACTCAGTAAAGCCTTCTCGTCTTTTTAATTTGATACCAATCGCCGTTATACTTCGTAATGTATACACTGGGTTGAGCGTTTACATCCGGCATGGTTGAAATGGGGAACAATCTACCAAAGTGCCAGTGAAAACACCGATTTCTGTACAGTGAAAAGTTGGCCAACCTTTATACGCGGCAACGTAGGTCTAAGCAGTACTTCTGACACAAGAGATATTTCATCATCATCATCATCATCTTTGTTGGCTCAGGAGATCCGCGGCATCCCAGAAAGGCAACAGCCTGTACCATGAGGCCCGTGGAGCTGCGTCTAGCAATGGTGATTGAGTGATGATATATAATATGCAAGATGAAAGTGATGGTGATGATGGTATGATATGTACAAGTGCGTTAGACCTAGCAGCGGTCTTCGCGATGGTGGTCTCTGCGGGGCCGCCATTGGATGCTTAGCTTCTAGCCGGTTGGTCTCGAGCGGATGGCGATGGTCTTCCTGCGTGCTCGGCTTGCAGACAAGCCGGCCGAATTTTCGGCGACGCAAGGAGTTCAGCACAACCGTTGTGAGGCTTCAGGGGTTGGCGCCGATGTTGGCCGGACGGCGATCTCCGCGAAAGCGGGCCTTGAAGTCTCCCTGCTTGCGGTTTAGCCTTAAAAGCCCGTTCACACTCTTGCGACCGAGTGCGACCGTCTACGACCCAGAGAGACCAGACCGGTTTTTAAGCCTCTTGCGATCTCTTAGGACCAGCTCCGCTGTAGCGCATCCGGTCCTAAAACCGGTCTGGTTTCTCTCGGTCGTACTCGGTCGCAGAGTTTGAACGGCGCTTTAACCGAGACAGCCTCGGCAACTTGTCAATCGAAGACATGGTGTGTGTCACTGGTCTGGCTGGCTCTCTGACGAATGAAACGACACGCCTTACGCCCAACTGGCTTCCTCTTCCTTTTTTTTTTCTCAGAAATAATGTTGTCCGACTAAAGACGCAAGCTTAATCCCCGTTTTCTTGCCGATTGTGATAGAGGCTTTTTTCTATGCCGAAAACATCGATAATGTAGCGCTAGTAAAGCTAAAAAAAATATGATGAAAGGCCGTTGGATGAAGCGTAGACGGGTAATCCTTACTGGACAAGGAAAGCTGACTCGATTTCGTCTCAAGAAGAAAGGCCGAGATTAGGATAAAGGGTTTGTTTGCAAAGCCCTTGATCTCCTCGATTCTTTAAAAAAATTGGCACTTTTCTTCTTTTTTTCTTTACTTGTGTGAGTTTTTTATGCCTTAATTCCATACTCACTCTTTTCACGTGTTTGATGTCTCGCTTTAATAAAATATTAATGTTTGTAAAAGCTAAAACAAAAAGACGATGTCTAACAGTAGAGATGGGATGGGTGGGCTATGTTGTCCTTTTGTCGTAACCAAATCATTAGGTAGGTTTTTCTTACAAATATTGGGGCCGTGTGAACTCACAGTTGCGTGTACTCAAAGTATGTGACCCTACCCCGCTCCACCGCTGTTCCGGCAGTGAAATATTTTCTGAATCAGGACACACAGCTCGACGAACGCTGTAACACGACAGGCCAGATAAAGTCCTATTGGCGCGCATCCGAGTGATCGAGATATTTGAGGCAGCAAACTAAAAAAGCACTATACGTGTTTTATATATATATATATATGTATACAGCGCATGGAAAGTGCAGTCTCCTTGAAATAACGACGTAAGTTTCAACTTTGAAAAAAATAAAAGCTTAACTAGTGAAGTGCGACTGCGAAACTTGAGCCTGTAACGTGCATCCTGCAAGAGCACTAATACAAAGTAAAATAGCGTCTTTCGTGTTCAAGAAACAGAATCCCTAGCACAACCAATACTCAACCCAACGAGGCAGACAGAAAGACTGCGTCTGTCTTTATTCTTTTTTATTTTGTTTTCTAACTTTTTGTAGCTCTTAGTGTACTGCTTTTCCTTGGAACAATGCAGCGGCGTAAATGAAAAAAGATGATGAAATAGAAATAAAATATGGACCAAAACGTCTATGCTGAGACACGCTAAAACAAAAAGCACTAGTTTTCAAGAAACGGGAAGACATCAAAGAAAGTTCCTTATCGGATATGGGGCTTGATTCAGCTTATGGGAAGCGTCGCCTGCTTATTTTTTTTTCCTGACCTTGGCACTAGGCTTCCGAGAGAAGCGTGTTCGTTGTCCTGCCTCCTCAACCATCTCTCCTCTTATACTCTTTTTCTCTTCCTTATAGCGAAGATAACTTTTTTGTACGTTGGATGACATTTTGTTGGCGGTAGCGTTCTTCTATTTGAGCAAATAGTGCCGTTTGTTTTATTTTTCAGGGGATTTCGACCGGACTTGTAATTTCGCTTCCTAAGAATTCGGTTCCATTATCTCTACAAGTCGCCCCACTAGGCGAGACACCATTACTGCTGCCTCTCACTTGTCGCGTGAAGAGTGAGCGGTTGTCTCGTTTCCGCTTCGCGTCACCCTTTCCCCTGAGGGTTGTTGATTAGCCAACACCACCTAGAGAGAAGGCCGCAGTGCTTGGAGGCATGACGTCACCAACGTCAGAAAGAGCAGGCAATCGTCGAAGTCGGGCTTCTTCCGGCGCTTCTTCTTGGTTTATTTTTTTCTTCTTTTTTTTTTCCGGACAGTGATCATATTCGAACGTCGTACTAGCCGTAGGGCCGTATTCAAAATGTTACGAAATATAACTTTAAATTCAGCCTTTTGTATAAGTTAGCACTTTGATAATAATAAGACTAATATATCTTTTATGTATTTCTGAAATTCGGATGGTAAGTTTGTATATCATCTACAACGAAAAAAAAATAGCTATTGGCTAATGACCGAAAGGCTGGCTATCATCGCTTCGCCGCCATGGGCTCGGAAGGTAAAACCGCATGGGTCTCGATTCGGGGTATTGAATATTTTCCTTTTTGACGTCTTTTCGTGTGCTCGTGATTCGAGTGTCTACAAAAAACTACGAGACGCTGGAGACGAAGAGGACATGCATCAAATTTACCGCCGAGCTCAAACACGGCGACGATGTTCTCGGTTTTGTAACCAGCGGTCGGCTTCCAAAAGTGTTTCCCTTAGGCTGTGTTCGTGGCTTGCGTCTTTCGTTAATATCATGTGTGAGTGTTCATCTGTGATTTTGTATGCTACGGCTTCTGTGTTCTGCTTTGGCTATGGTGAGAGGCTTCACAAAGTCTCTCCAGCGATGTCGAGAGGCATCATTCGGCGGTTGTCTTAGGTGGTAGTACCCAAATTTACTTATGACGGTGGCACGATCGCATGGATACCTTTAAAAATTAAAAATACACTTTTTATGCCATTTGCTCGTCGTATGGGACGCTATGCGAGTGGAATGGTGCAGATTAAGAGCATAGGTATTTCGGGTAGAATCACGCGTCCTGATCTCTGCCTTTATCAAGACCTCCGTTTCTCGACGGAGCTGCTAGCTCAAAAAGGGTTTGCGGTTATCCTGTTGATGTTTGTGCAGCAGTACGAAATAGCCATTTGGCTTAAAAATATACGTTTTTGAACTATAAGTGAGAAAAATGATAAGCGCTTATGTGTCTGAGTAGTCAAGACGCAACAGATTTGAAAAATTGAATTGACATTCATCAGTTAAAAATAAAGACGGAAGATAGAGGTAGAGTTCAACACTTTCAAAGAGAATCATTTCATACTTCCATTCGCCGTAGCTTTTATTCCCTCCAATAAAGTAACTTCTATGTTGTTTTATCTATAACGCAAGAAAGCATTCCTGAACGATATGTTACTGCTTTTGTAGGTAACACTTTCCTTGAGCGTTTGATTCTATACGCATTATATTGTTACTATGAACTGTCTTGCCATGTCGTATCACTCATGAGGGTTTTATCGAAATCATTGTTTATAAAACATTTGTCTTTCCGAGCGAAATTTACACCCACAAAAGAAGTTTGCTTAATAGCGAGCTCCTCTTTCTCGTAGCATCGTTGTACATGGAATGTCCTCACACTGCGTCTATATAATTATAGCTCTTAATAATTTGCCTGTGTTCACTCTTCTAGCTTTATTTCTGTGTATAGCTATCATTCTAGGTAAAGCAACATGAGTGCAATAATAAGAACTAATAGCTACAAATGTAAACCAACTTGCCATGCTTACATGCAAGCGTTGTTCCGCGGCGCCCTATCGCTTCCCGTGCAACAAAATTACTTTTCTAGCCCGCCTGTTATTTCTAAACTACTGAAGATAATAAAACTTGTTTGTATTAATAAATACTTGTATTCTTTATCAGTCGAGAGTTGTTAGCTGTACACCATGCTAGCGGACGAGCATTATGGTTTCCAATTACTGCTTTATCAGCAAATTTACTCATCTTTTTGGTTGTACTTTCTTATACAATCATAACGCCTAAAACTTGATTACTTATGTTTGTTCTTGAGGCAGATAGCTAGTTTAACGTCATGTTGCCGTAAAACAAATGTTTTTAACTACAAACTTGTTTTTTTTTTTGTATGGCTTGCCTTACGGGTTGTCTAAACAGGAAAGAGCAAATGCATTGCACGGAAGCAGCAAGAACAACCAAAACAGCGTGGGCTTTTTTAGGGGCATGAAAGTTCCGGCGCGCGCATACGTTTTTAGTGACGGTTTCAACCACGCAAACAGCACGGCTTTGAGGACAACCAGCAGAACGTGTGAGTGGCTGTCCGTACTGAGGTAATGAGCACGCTCAAAGCTCCTGTCCAAGCACGCAAACAAAAAATAACTTTCCCCACGGCAAAAAGAAAAAAAAAAGCGGGTTAGAACAGGAGGAAAACCTCCACTTCTAGTACAGCCAATTCATTGCACGGAAACGCGCTGTGTCTTGTTTGGACAAATCATAAGCATTCGTTAGTGAAAAAAAAAGTATGAGCCATTTGAGACTTTAATATGGATACTTGGCGTAAAAGTCGGCGAGAAATTTGACCGCCGTGATTGGCCGGCGCCAAGGTCAAGCGCGGCGCCAAATAAATCAAAACGGTTGAATTCTTCGCCGACCTCCTCGCCAATTGTCCAGATTAGAGCCCCTGCATTGAGTCCTTACTCAGAACCTTCTTTTTTCACGATCTGCCCAGTGAAACGCACAGCGAAAGAGTCGAAGCATGTACTTGATCTTCCCACACCGCTGTGTCCTTCCGCACAAAAATAGCCGTTTGCCATGGTCATCGTCACCATGGCAACGATGATTCTGCTCAATGGACGCACATACGAACGCAAAGTTTGTGCGTCAGATGACGTCATTTTCTGAATAAAGTCTGCTAACATTACACTAAAAACGTGGGCTTGCAACCAGATCGCGCTACGCGCGATCATCTCTCACTTCTCTCCGCTGCGCAAGGAGAAATTGGATTATACCTTCAGGCTCGCGCTTACGGCAAGCCTCGACGGAACCGCCAACATATCACGGGAGCAGCCGGCGCCCTTTTTAAGGCTGCCAATTTCTCCCAAACCTTCCTCTATTCTCTCCCTCTCTCTCTTTCACTTGTGGAAAGTAGTAAAAATGCCTGCCGGCGGCAGTAACACCGCCCTACGTGGAAAAGTAACGACGTCCTTTGAAGAGCACTGCTCGCTATCCTTGGACCATAATGGTTGGCGTGCGAGGGCGGGGCAAAAAACAATGCACAGAAAACAACGTGTGCGGCGAAAGAGGAGTGAGTGGAGAAAAGGGAACCACTGTGCTCCGAAGCCTATGGCCTTAGAGCACAGCGAAGGCTACGATCTGACATATGAGAAAGGCAGGGCGCCTCTTTCGGATGTCCTATCTCCAGCACGTGCACGTTGCCTTTTCTCGTATACTTGGGCTACCTGTGCACGTTCGAGACTCACGAGGCGTCGAAACTCTAGGCTCGTCAAACACAAAGTTAGAGCTGAATGTTCGCTGAGCTTCCCGGCGGTACTAACCCTGTGAGTGACTATAATATTAGTCAAACAGAACCTCGCAATCACGATGGCAGTTGAAACACACGAGATTAAGGGAACGCCGGATCCGAGGGAGTAATTAATCATCCGTATAGGCGCCAGAATTAATCCCGGGCCGAACGACCCGGGTCGAGGGAAGTGGGGATACAGCGATGATGCAGTACCCACACTTCCGTCTTCCATGCAGTGGCGTCGCGGCTGCTTCCGAGCTGGTATCATTAATCGCTTACTGGACTACTGCCCCCCGTTGAAGGCTCGGTTAATCAAAACGTGCGGTAGCTCGTAGTTTCCGTCAGCCACTTTATACACTGGCGTACCGAGATTTGTTTCGGTGCATATTCTGTTCGCCCAAATTTAGAACTTGTCTCCATAGTTTGTTTTTCTATACTTTTGTTTGTCAGCTTTCCCAAAAAGCGTTGCGAAAGACCCTATCTTTACTTTTGCGTGAGCTCTCGTTCAGAGTCTTCGCCAAAGCTACACACTCCACCTTCCACGGCACTTCACGCTACTTGTGAAGCCTACTTCCAGAAAGGCGTAGATGTATACCGCATTGTGATTTACTCGGAATACCAATCATTACTTTTTAATTAGTACAACCATCGACGAGCACAATCGGCATTAGACTTCAAAAGAAACGGGGTGTTAGCGGGTAAAAAGAGTTCACCCTTTTGACCGCTGGAACTAGATTATCGTTGAAGTATCATGGTGATCATTCTTCTCATGGGCTATATAATAATTTAAGGGGGACCAATGATGAGCGTATTAAGGGCATCCCAATGTATTACATGAGAGCGTTTAAAGCTCTATCGCAACTGCGCTCTAAAAAAGCCCGCGCGTCTACTTTCCCGCACAACACTCGGAGAGCCAATCATCGCAACTTACGGAGGCAGCTCAGCGAATTTCGATGCCGAAACATATGTTTTGACCGAAAAATGCAGTCTGAATTGTGACATTAGGTAATGCAAAACGTCACGCTTGCATTGCTTAATGCCGCAACTCAGACTGCGTTTTTTGGTCTAAACATATGTTTCGGCATCGAAATTAGCTGAGCTGCCTCCGTAAGTTGAGGTGATTGGATCTCCGAGTGATGTGCGGGAAAGTAGACGCGCGGGCTTTTTTAGAGTGTGACGGCTCAAGTGACGCAGGGCGCGGCATAAATTATAAGTTCTCGCGTCGTGCATCGTGATTTGTTCCAAGGAATTTTTTATCGGTTAATGGCCGACATTTCGGTGGCTTCACTCCGACAATAAGACACTGTGGACTCGCCTTTCCCCCGAAGTTGTTAATGAGCTGTTGGGAACTATAGATTATGCGCTCAAAAGAATTCTAAGCTTTTATAATTTCCCGCAGAGCAGCAGCAGTGCGAATTAAATCGATGTTCAGAGGAAGCTGTCGGTGAATGACTAAAGTCTCGACATCAATAAAATAGCGCCAATTGAACGAGGACAAAGAGGCACACATACGACGGGACTGACGCTGTGACAGTGCTCGTACCTCGTTCAAAAAGACACCCGGAGTTCGCTGCAGGCCTGATGACAAAAACATTATTGGCGAACACGCGTCAAGCACGTTCTAAGCATGTTTGCCTTGTACATATTTGTGCTTCTACATTCCTGCGGAGATTTTTTTGTGATCATTTTTGAGAGCTAGCAGAGGAAACACGCCGAAAACAGTAGAGAGTCTTAGGGAGCCGTTTCTGCACATCCGATACTGTAGGATATGGGCCTTTCGGTACGCACTGCGCATGCGCTACCGCAGAAGACTCGCATATGCGCAGTTCGTACCGGAGGGCCCATCGTACCGTAGCGGATGTGCAGAAACGGTTCCCTAAAACCAACGTTACTAAAACCTTCAGTTGGGAAACTCACCCTTGGAAACCTGAGCCGCTGGCGTCCCCGGAGACCGAGCTAAATACGATAACAGCGCCACCCTTTAGCGACAAGTTCAAACGTGAAAGTTGCTTTACATAGCTACTGCGAGATGGCCCTGCAAGATGGCGCCACCGGCCCTCGTCCGACTCGACGTGCAGCCGATGCAGTTCCCAGAGTGGACGCTGCGGGAGAAATGGTGGCGTTGCGATCGCCATTAGCTTGGTTTTCGAGTACGGATCGGAGCCACTTTTTTAAAGCAGGCTCTATGGCAGTTTTCCAACTGAGTAGTTCTAGTAACGTTCCCTAACACTCTCTACTGTCTAGAGGCTCTCTTTTGTGTGAAGTGTGACCACGGCTTTAGACCGAGGAATGTTTCCAGGGCGAACTGAGGGACGAGTGTCAAACAGCGCACGACGAAAAGGTGAAGTATTTGAGACGTCATATTGAGTGTCACAATGAGCACGACGTCTGTGAGCATTTGAGATCTCGCGCCCAGTATGGCACTGCACATGTCGTTATCTTTAAGTGAATGATGGCATTTAGGCGTTTTTATTTGCTGTAAAACTGAGTCATGATCGAGGCTTTTTTTTTGTTGAAAAGCAAATGAAAGGGTATCTTGTAAAGTTTAGCAAAATCGTATTTTACAAAAAAAAATTAACAGGGCGCATCTATTTTCTTGTGAAGCCGACTGAAAGCAAGCTAATATAATTACAACAACAAAAAATCACGTGCATTTTTGTTTTGTTTTTTTACAATGAGAGTTATGGGTTCAGAGGTTCTAAACTCGTAAACGTCAAGTTTTCAATGTTCAGCCTTTATGTCCTTGTAACGAAACTAAATGACACATGCTTCTCAAATTTTACCGGCCGCCTTCCCTCAATAAAGCTGGTTTACTCTTTTTGGGAGTGCATGTGTTCATAAAATAAACGTAAACATAAAGAGACTCTGTTCATCAAATTGTCACTTGTGGTTATAGGAAATCTTACGATGACAGAAGGGTATGATTTCCGCACAATCTATTTGTACTAGTCAGGTATCCTCCCTCGTCCTGTCATTAAGAAGCAGTTATTGTGTAATATAAGTTTCTAACTCATTAGTTGAATTCAACATTTGTCACCATTTGCGATATGTAAAAGATGTCTTTGTACTTTCTTCCTCTAGTTTGTACGCGCAAATGTTTTCTGCGGAAGCCAAAGGAAGATCGGCTGGTCGCTTGGAACCAATCCGCACACACAGGCGATAATGAAGCCATCCATCTTCGTCGGGAAAATCCCGTCGGCCAAATTTTTCGATAAATCGGAGCTGTCTCGCGATGACTTTATACTTTTTTTTTCAAGCCGTCGGTAGAACTACAGCGAAATTGCACAATTAAACGGGTGGAAAGTTTTGCCCTTTTTTGTTTGTGTATATGTTTGTGTGAGGGGAAAGGAGGAAGAGAAAACGGAGAGAGAAATACGCACTCATAGTAGCTCACGTTCGAGTACTCTTGGGTCCCACTAGTGGCCGTAAGCTGGTGTAAATCGAGAAACATTCCTACCCAATCTCGTTGCACGGCCCGTTTAGATGAAGGGGGAAGCCATATTTAAAGCACGGCAGTCTATCATTGTATTTAGTATTTTTTATACCAAAATTTTTATTACTTTTTGACTCTGCCTTAATAATAAAACATACCTGAAGAACTACGAACGAATAGACTGCTTCCATAAAGCCCTGCATGCAACACGGCGCGTTGCATTCTGGGAACTAGTTGGCCAGGGAGGAGAGTGCCATGGTTTCGGTTTCGATCGACACGTCGACAAGAGATTATACACAGAGCGTGAACTATAAACGGCCGTTATTTTATGTTTTCTGGTCCCGAGAGCGCCATTTGTGGTCTCTAAACGAACCTAAATGGCCAGACCTCGAAGCTTTAGTACAAGCCCGAGACGTATAGCTTGTCTTAACACCTGCTTGTTGTATTTTTGTACTTGAGCCTTTCTGTTAGCCTTTCGAGGTATGGGGACTAGCAAGTGTTGGGAATCTCGACGCTGCGAAGCTCGGGGATCTTGCTTGTGTACAAATCAACAAGCTGTAGACACCAGCAAGTATGTATACATCGAGCTCGCGCCTTTACATTAGTTTGGTTGATCAGGAAGTTTGTTTGTTTCGTGCGTCCATAGATGAAATATAACTTTTTACAATAACTGTTTTTCTTAATACGCCTGAGTACGCGAGGTAAAACTCGGAGGCGACATTGAAAAGCTCCATTTGAACACACTTCTCATCGCTTATCTGTACTACCCCGCAGCACTGCACGAATTCGTGAAGTCCCCAACCGCTTGCATTTCACTAATAGTCAACATCGCGTATACGCATAAAGTTATCCTGCAATCATATAGGCACATTCGCACATACAAACCGTTTTAAGAAAGCAAACGTCGAGCACTTGTGTGAAGAATGTCGCACCATTCGGTGGAAGTGCGCCGGACGGGCATGAACCCCGGTGCGCCAAACGAACGAAATTATTCCAAGCGCATTTGACGGTTGCTAATGGTCATAATATTTGTTATGTGTTTGCTTTCTTCCTCACTGAGTATGCCGAGATAATTTCAGACACACTGTTCAGAAACAGATCTTGGGCGTCAGCAAAAAGGTCCTCGAGAAAGGCTTAGCGAGGAGTAGGGGACGCTTGTTAGGGCCTCCGTCGTAGCTGGCCGATCTCAGCGTTTGCGAAAACTTAATCTTATATCAGCATAAAATTTTAGTATGAGATATGTGATGGCACGAGGAAGACATCATAGTAACTTTTGTGCAGTAGTGAGGTCCAATTTGTTGCGTTTCTTTAAAAGTTAATGCGCCAACGCTGGCTCAACTTTGATACTCCTGTGAGGATGCGGCTTGCTTTTCGCCCAATGAAGTAACAAGAAGCGGACGTTTGGCAAACAAAATACGTGTAGGGCTCAAGGTGACCAAATTTCAGTTGTAGTTCACTGGTACTAGACGGGATTACTGACACGAGCTCAAAGATGCACTCGTGGGGTGAGGTGACTAAGCCATGTCTTACTACGTTTGCATACGCACGCACAATATCTGGTGTTTCGGGAACCAAGGAAAATGCCCCGGTCTTCGTTTTTGTATCGTTCGAGAATGAGTGTATTGTACATTCGTGAAAAGTCAGATAGTCGAAAAAGCAAGCAGCGCGTTCGGTCGTGGCGTGATATCATGCGATGAAGCTGCTCAGTCGAAACCGAAATTGAGTGGCCAACTAGTTCCCAGAGTGCACTGCGTGGTATTTCGCCGCGATGGGGCGCGTCGGTTTTGGAAGAAGTCTATTAACAATGAAGGAAAAGGAATTCCGCTAAGATTAACTGTGAACTAATTGAAATAAGAAAAGTGTCGAAACGAAGAAGATTAAAATGTCGAAAGTTTGGAAGTGGCGATAAGAATCTCATCAAGAGCAATCGAAAACTGGCGGGCGCGTGCACTCTTCGGTGTCAGAGAAATCCGCCGGCGGAAAATTAAACCCAAAATTAGACTTTTTTCAAACCAGGGACGGGAAGAAAATAAAACAAGAAAAAAAGACAAAAAGGGTGTACTTCCCAGAATTGCAGATTGGAGATATTTATTTTCGAATTTTATTTTAAACGAATCAAACTAAAGAAAGTGTCTTTTGGAGAAATTTTTAACCTTTTATAAAATAAGCACAAAGTGGAGCTAGACTGAAAGTAAAAATATCGGTAAAACAAAACAAAAAAAAAACTTTATGGGGTGTGCTCCTCATAGAACAGAGGGAACGAGTGTTCGCAATATTCGTATAAAAAATTTTAGTCGAACTTGCGCTATAATTTTTTACATGTGCGCTTTGAGGTGATGTTAAGGAGGGAACTGACGCGACGGATGTCATCACAGTCAGAACTAATACCAGTCAATGAATGGCATACAGTTCTAATCTCGGGGAAAGATTCGCCACTCTTTTTATTTCGCCGTTATTCCGGTGTTTTACAGCGCCATCTGTTAGTGCCCCTCTCTGACCATATCCGGTGGCGTTCGTAGGCAAATGCCCACGTGATCGCGAGGCGCCGCCCCATCTCCGTGGCACTATCGCTTCCTCCCAATGGCCGTCACCACTCGCATATCCACGTCATCTGTGCCAAGACCCGCTATCGCCCTCTCCTCTTTATATCCCTCGTTTCCTCCACCCCACTTCCTTAGTATAGAAAGTTGCATTGAAACAAAAGCGACAATGGTTAAAACTTGAAAATAACGCGCTACCGGCACTTCTGTCATTCACGGCCAACATGGCGGCACCCGGCACCATGTTACCTTGAATTCCAGGGCCGCCTTTCCAGGATCAAAGTGTTGGCTGAGTCTGTTTAAAAGAAGCCACTGCCGAAGTCAGCGCACGAGCCGAGCGACGCTTGAAATCGAGTATGAAGCGCTCGCGCGCCCCAGGCTTGGCTGACTTTTTTTCACACAGTCTAAAGCCAGGGATGGCCAAACCGCGGTGCGCGAGATAGCTTCATGCGTCTCTTCGGGGGTTCAAGTGCGGCCCGCAGCTCCCTGGTGCTCCCTTTAACCGCCCCCCCCCCCTCCCCCGATCAGATAACAATAGAAGACATGTAGAAAATGGGAAGGTTGTGTTTTGTCAGCTTTGTGACATCGTATCGTCGGACGACATCCTTGTTTTACAAACAGGGACTCACAATAGGGAAACATTCTGAGCAATCGCTTCATGAGTGAAATAGACCCTTCGCTAATTTACTCGAGCATCAAAAAGAATGCTGGCAACCTAGGTACACGCGCCGCACGCGCTCGCTTTCCTTTCACAAAAGATTCGAAGTTTGTGGAACGCGCCTGCGAAATGTCATTCGTTAAAAATATTTGCTTTCGAACCGGTATAGCTGCAAGCACCAGCATGCGCAAAGCGTGTACCTACGCTCCCGGCATTATCTTTAATGCTTGGGTAATTCGGCAAAAGATCTATTAGCCAACTACAACTGAGAAAAAATCTTTAAAAAGTGCCACGCCCCTTTCTTTTGCCGCTCTTCACTTCAAATTGTTCCGTTTTATAGCTATTCGATTATGTCCGTCTGGCCATCCCTGGTCTAAGCTAGGACGTTGATTCTACCAAGCCAGGCCAAATATACAGGGTGTCAAACAAAAACAATCGTGTTTTCTTCACCGCAAAAGTTAACTTCGCAACACCGAGCTCGCGTTCTCGGCCCACATGTAGCGTTAGAGCTCCGAACCAGGGCCGGCTTGCTGGAAACACCGTCTCAGCTGAGACTGGGGAAAGAAAGCACGGCCAAAGCCAGCGCACGAGCTGAGCGGCACTCAAACCGCCTCTCAAGACGCTCGCGCGCCCCAGCCTTTGGAGTGCTTTCTTTCACCCAGTCTCAGCTGATACGCTGTTCTAGCAAGCCGACCCACATGCAAAGTTCGAGCACTAACGGTTATCTTATTCAAAAGTTTCTGGGGATTCCTGGGATCTCCCTTCGCGGATGGCTGTGACAACGGCCGCGGGTCGGAACGCTCGGCCTCCTTCGCCGTGAGCTCCGACCTGTTCGTGAAGCGTAGGGTGCACTGTCCTGATGTTCGTCTTCACAAGGAACACCCGCCCCTGCCTCCCCCTCGGATGCGGTTGCGAACGACAGGCAAGAAGGTTTCGCATCCTCTTTTCCCGCTTTCGGGAAGGGGACTCGTCCGGCGACCGTGAAAGAGATAGGAAGTGTCATCGGCGACTCCTTCGGTTCTTCACCAATCTCGGCTCTCCGGAACCCCGCGTCTGGCAGGTAAGGTACTTTTCTTACCTTGCCGGTGCGGGGGACATTTCGGACGGGAACAATTGTAGTTTTTTCTAGAAGCTGGTGGTTTACTAAATACTCTTGGACTCTGTCCTCACTCTCGTACGTGCGTCTGCTCTTCCGCTATATTCGAGAGGGACAAGGTAGCAATCAGAGGCACCAACGGAGATAATTTATCAGACCTACCTGCGGTAATGTAGCCCTAAACGCTCGTCTACATTGTTGAGGAGATGTGGGAACCGCGATGCTAGGTTTGATGTCTCCTTTGAGATCGCCGGCGCTGTTGAGATAACCCTTTGGTTACTCTTCGTTACCTTTTATGGTAGCTGCAGCAACCCCCGAAGTTATGAGCGATTTTTAGAAATTTTCAACAGGTAAACGGCAGCCGGCAGAGATACAAAATTTATGGAGCTCTATGACGCCAGTTACCGGAAAACGGGCAAAAAAGCCTCATTTTCCCATTGAAAATTTTAAAAATCACATAACTTTTTAATAAGACAACGGTTAGTGCTGAAATTATGGCATCTGGTTCGGACCGCTGATGCTACATTTGGGCTCAGAATAGGCGTTTGGCTATAGCATAGTTTATTTTTGCAGTAAAAACAAAACAACAAAAACAAAACAAAACTGGATTTTTTTGGGGGACACGTTGTAGATTGAGAAGTCTGCACTTACTGCATTAAAAATTTGAAAAAAAAATAGGCACCTTTTGTTGTTCTTTGTGTTACCAAAATATCTGACATTTATTATAAGGTCCAGTCACTCGGCACGTCCGAGCAATCAGTTCATCGGAATTATTCAATTTATCGTAAAAGGCAATAAACACTCACAGTCTCGAGAACTTGGGGTTACATACTCCGCGTACCACATTTCCTGGTATGTGGGTGAGTCAGCGTTATTTTAAACTGCTGCCACGGCTCTTCTACGCTTTCTGATTCAAAGCACGCTGGGTTCTAGAGGGAAAAAAGTTGCAACAAGATAAACACGTACGTGAGAATAAAAATACGCGACATCCAAGTCAGTCTAACTTCCGTTGCGTCTCTACCAGGGAGAAAGAAAAGAGTAAACAAACGCCAGACGTGACAGCAATCCCAACACCCGATCGAGGAGTGCGGCGCCGTCAACGTGCCGAATTCGATTTCAATATTTCGCCGCCAAAAAGCGCGACGTCACGTGATCCGACGTGACCACGAAACTTTAGCTTGCCAAACTAAACCAACTGGGAATTCGCATTCCTCACCGCGCACGATAGCATGCACATGGCCGCTTGATTCCGGTTCCCGCTCCGCTGGGCCTGTCGCGAAAGCTCTCGGAGTGGGTGCGATGAAGCCTGGTTTCGCTCAGCAGCGGTGACGGTGGTGGTGGCGAAAGCGATGCCATTCAGAAGACCCGTGACCCCGTGACGCTATCGTTAGTGGCTTCCTTACCAAGCGATAAACACGCAGAAGCCCGAGGAGAGACGCCGACGAAAACAAACAACGTGGAGCGCAAGTTCGTCTGCTTCTTTGTTAGGGCTGCGGTGACGTCAGAACGCCGAGTTCTGATTGGCTCTGCTTGAAGGATAGTGGGTAGAGCTCAAGGCAGCTTGCTTTTAGCACTATCCACTAACCTTCAAACGGAGCCAATCAGAGCTCTGTGTCGTTCTGACGTCACCGCAACCCCTGCAAAAGAAGCAGACTACTTGCTCTAGGCATTGCCTGCGCTCTTGCGCGCGTCGACTTATGCAGAGACGCGTACGTGCGCGCTCACTCGTGCAACGCAGAGCTAAGTTGGTTTTTCTCCCGCTAACTAAGCTGTTTAGAGGAGAAGCGCCTAACTTTTGTTGCTCATCTGCGTGTGGGTGGTGCCACTAATAGCACGAATAAAACCAGAATTATGTGAGCTCTGTAGTTTATTTTTTTATTTATTTATTTAGGAATACTACTGGCTCCACTCAAGGAACCATGGTAGGAGTGGGTACAAACATGTGAACAAGATGCATATTTATAAATGAAAACTCAATCAAGTATAAATTCAAGAGCAGATACAAAATTAGCAACAGTTGTGTTGACGACGACATCATTTGGTAACTCGTTCCATTCTTGAATTGCCCGAGGGAAAAAAGAATATCTAAAACAGTCATTTTTGAACCTGTATTGCTTTAACGCTCTTGTGTGGTTTAGACGTGAGGACCCGGTCGATAATGGTTGTATATAGTTAGAGCTTTGAACATGAAGAGTGCCGTTAAGGATATTGAACAGCAATTTTAATCTATCAATTTTCGCTCTCATTTGCAACGGTTGAAGCTTCGCTCTATTAACTAATTCAGTGGACGAATCCTCCTTCTATGGGATTGTAGTGTATGCACAAAAGATTACAAAACGTTGCGTTTAATATTTTTTTTTACTTTTTAGTGCAAGCATTTGTTTCGCAACAAAAGAAACGAAAAGGCAAACATTGTTTTCGAGTCTATGCACATGCCATTGACTCGAAGCTGGGTGCGTTTACCTTGAGCCGTAGCGTAGCGTATAAAGTAGAATCATCTTGCTGTTTTAAATCTTTACTCTTCGAAATCACATCATTATCCGCGGGTGAACATTAGTGTGTTAAGAAAAGTTAAAAAAACTAAAGCTCCAAATATTCTGCCGCTTAAATTCACAAAGCAGTCACTTCGTGTTTGTGACGTGCTATGGCTTTAAGGCGCTTAGCATTGATGATTTAATTACCAAGTAAAGTGCAAAAGCACTGTGTTTGAAACGACATGACCAATTTCACCAGCTGACAGCTTTGCATGGATAAAGAAGTCAAAGTGATATGCGATATAACATCGGCGTGCAGGGGGAAACACAAACAAGTGTTATCTATAAAGCAGCGGTGAATTGAAGAACGTCTTTTCTGAGTATCTTTACGAATCCTCAAATGCCATTCGAAAGATAATATTTTTTTTTTAATTTTAGCTTTGAGTACTTTTGTGTTGTAAAAAAAAGATAAAGAAAAGAAGTGAGGGGGTTCTGGAAAGATAATTTTTATTCTGGTGGCAAGGAAAACCCTTCAAAATGAAAACAGATTATTTGAGCAGATGCAAATACAAACTACACTCCGACGCACAACCAGGAACTCGTCAAATCGTCCGCGCGATTATTTACAACCACGATGCCTATCTGTTTTTGTGCGAATGAGAGGTGGATGCCGGAAACCGAAACACAAACGAGAAAAGGAGCGAGATTTATAGCACCCGCCACCTGTGCCTGCCCCGTACTCCTTATCGAAAATGCTGTCTCAATCGGGCTTTTGGAGGCTGGAAACTGGCAGCGCTTTTCGCTTATGCAGGAAATCCATGATAAATATAGGGTTTCTTGCATAGTGCCGCACGGATTTCAATTGTCAATCCGATAAGATAGTCTTTTGCGCTGGGTCATTGTTGATTGTTCATCTTGGTAAGCTGATCGAAGGTGACATAATTTGTTTCCCGAATTCGTCGTCGGGGGTGTCGTCAGCGGCAGGAATACTCTGCACGTCCTCTTCGCTTCTCTAGCCAGGCGCCCAGCTCAGATTTGTTGTCCTCGGCGTTGTTCTGCAGCTGCTGCTGTACGGCAGGTGCGCCGTACCCTGCATAGCATCTCCAGTGCTTCCAGGTGTACCAAACCTTGGTGATTGTCGAAACGCCGGTTGTAATTGGCGGAGTCCCGGAGCTTTCTCGCTCTCCTGGTCCTGAACTTCATCTTTGCCTTCTCGCTTGGCCTCCCTCAGCATCTCTGACAGCCTTGCTTTCTTGTCGAACATCGACCACTTTTGGCGGAGGCCGGGATCGTCCTCGTTTAAAATGATCATTGTCTTTTCGCCGATCATTTCGAGCGTATCAGGACCGCCGCTCAGCACCTGAGAACCAGTAGCCTCGATGGCCTTTGTGAATGCACTGACTCCACTCAGGACGCCACCAACCCCGGAATTTTTCGCCCTCTCATCGGACTGGGCCGGTTTTCCGGGGTCTGGTATGCTAGCAGTGCCGTGACTTTTATTTGTAGTGACGTCTGCATTCAGTTCTGTCTTCTGCTTTTCCACGTCGCTGGACAAGCTACTCCGGATTGAGAGCTCCAGTAGTCGACTAGACCGTCTCGATGACCATGCCGATACCCCGTCCGACTTTGGTTTGTGAATGTGCTGACAGACCAGAGGTGACTGAAATTATTTTCGAAAATAGCTAGGTCACATTACTAATTACTTTTCTGAAAACTGCAGAAATGTAATTGAATTACATTACAAATTACCGCAGACTCGGCGTAATGACATCACATTAATTACTTCGAAATGTATATGAAATTACTTTCAAATTACTTTGACATTACTTTTGGAACAGCTTGAGGCAGTAATTCGGGATCATTCTATTTACCGTATACACCAACACCGTGTTTACAAAACAAGCTCCGTTTGCCCCAACAGCACGCGTGGCATGAACCAGATCCGGAAGAAGCGAGGCGCTGCGCATGCACAGTGCCGACAGCAGCGCCACGCCAGTGATGTCAGTAATAGAGCTGGGTTCGTCTATGTGTACCAAAGCTCGACTGATCCATTTACACCACAGCAGCATTATGTGCCGTTCAAAGTGAACCATACTGAAAAGCAATTTCGCTGGCAAGCACATGACAGAAGTGTTAAGCATGATGAATAGCTTCTTTAGATATGATTCGAGCTTCGTGATTTCGGATGAATCCGAAAACTCCGAAAAACACCGCCGGTAATATTTTTGTGAATGCTGGATTTATCCGATAAACTCCAAATTGTTATGTACCCATGCCACTCATCTCCCCCAAACAACAACAAAAAGAAGCATTTTTTTACATTTTGAGTAGCGCAGGATCAATGGTTTGGGAAAATGACACCATAGTTAGCTCTGAGCCCCGGACCGTTGTCAAAGGGGGTCTTACGGCTTGGCTCGTAAGGTTGGTCAGGGAACAGGTCATCGTACCATTCGTGTGTCAACACAAAAGCCACTCTTTGGTTTCCAACTATGGGATTGGGATTTAGAGAAAAGAGGGTATGTTTTTGTAACAGTGAAAGCTATGGACCATAGAGATTGTATAAAAAGGGAAGAGGGGCAGTTGGAACTTCTCTATTACATCCTTAACCACTCCACCTCGCTGGTCGCGGATGATTGATGGGATGACTACGGGCTTCCTTGCGTCTACCTCCGGCCGTTTATTTATTTTAAGGTATCGACGTTCATCGAAGCCACACTGTCGATGCGACTTTTGTCATGGGACAAATTAGTATTTGCCAGTGACACCAACGCCAAATTTAACTGAAGAAATCTTAATTGATACGAAGTGCGTTTTATTTTTTATCTGGCATACGTTTGCATCCGGTTAATGTTAATTATTTTTAATAGGAAGCACTGCGAATATAATCTTTGAATTTTAGAGAAGTGGGAATCAGGCAAATATAACCCGATAGGCTCCGAATCTTTGGCAAAAAATAAACCCGAAAGACACCCTCCAAAGTTGATGATATATAAACTCCTAAAACACGGAGCCCTAGATATGACTCAGAAAGACAGTCGGCTCACCGGTTTCGCTGTTCATTCGACGGTGAAGGTTATGACTAAAAGGATGACATGCTTCCGTCTTCCTGATTTAGAAGTTGCAGTTTCTGATCAGTTTGTTAAGTCGGGCAATGGCTGCTCGTTCTTACAAGGAGTCGTCACGTGAAATGTTTCCCTTCCGCATCGGAGGCAATCATTATCTTCTCCCCGAGAGTACAATACTCAGTGATAACTTTTCGCAATGCAGTGAGAGGTAGGAGAGCCGCCGCGCACGGGCTTTATTCAGTGCTCAAAATGGGAGAGGAACGATGTACCGTACCCTCCACTTCATTGCCAAGAAAAGTTGTGGCCGAGTATTGTTGACCTATTCTCGGTCATTCCTTTGAAGGAGCATTTTTCCCAAACACCCGAAGAGCCCAGTTTTTGCCCTTTGTCACATAAGGGCCCGTGTAATGGCTAAGCAGAAACGTCGCCGATTGAGGAATGGCGCGAGCTTCCTAAATTGTGAACTTTCCCAACAAACGAGGAGCGACATCTGCTTTGTAGGCTTATTCTTGAATAAACTTCACAGGGAAGACAGCGAGGCATGGCGAGCGGCACCTGCTTTGCTCGAGGACACACAAAACGTTCTGGGGCTTTGATGCGGCATTTGAGAGTAAATATTTATTAATGCGAATAGCATTCTTTGGATACTTCACGCACTTTTCGTCTATGTATCTATCTATCTATCTATCTATCTATCTGGCTATCTAACCTCTTACGCCGCGGGTCGATAAATAAATAAAAAAGACCGGCGCCGGCGGGATTCGAACCGTTGACCCTTTGATCAGCAGGCAGACGCGCTAACCACAGAGCTATGAAGGCAGTCATTAACGCACTTAAACACTTGTTTATATCTTTAGAGCTATGCAGCGCAGCTCATTCCAGCACGTGAGGCTTGTTCTACATCTGCTCACCCTCTCCCGCGCTCGGGAGAGGGTCATGTAGCGGCTCGTAGCTCAGCCTCACGAGAGCGGAATGAGCCCTCGTGCATGGAACGCGCGCGCACCGGTAGCTGTGACAGCGCTGTAAAGCGCGTCCCATGGTAAAGATATAAACAACCGTTTAGAGTACCGTTGGTTGAGACTAGCTGAGACGCCAGAAAGTCTGGTCGGTACCATTTTGAGTGTTTGTGCGTATGGCGCGTGCTTTGCTCGCCTTCCTAAGTGACACAAACGCACGTGCTGGGCTGCGGAGATCGTGCGCAGGGCTGTGAAAGTGTCAACAAATTTAGAATCGCCTCAAGAGTGGGCTGGCGTATCTAGAGTGTGCCGGCCACCTGACGAACGCGCATAACTCCGCACCGTTTGATGCTATTCGCATTAACGTAGATAATCATTCCCAAAGGATGGGTTCTGCTGATTTTTCCTGTCGTTTGTTGTTCACAGTGGTCGAAGCTTACGAATTTACCTTGCTTTGAAGTGAAGTACAAGGCTGGGGATCTGTTTGTCCTGTCCCCTCAGGCTACTGAATTATGTTTAACTACTGGTGATGCGACCGTCGCCTTGTAGCCTATGAGCCGTTCTTCCCTAAGCTGACGCACTGTCAGCTTAGGGATGAACGGTGGAGGCTGCCCGTTTATTGGCGCAGTCACATGTCTCTCGTTCGCCACGTAACCACGCTCTCGTTCATGCCCACGCGCAGAGAAAGAGACGGGACACGTGATTAGAAGAAGATGTTTGATTGGTTCTGGTTAGCTTGCAGCTCCCACAGCACCGTCAGCTTCGGGATGAACGAAACATAGTATCGTCTTTATGACGCGACGCCGTGAATCTGTCGTGCCCGGAGTTCGTAAGCGGTTGCCTTCCAGCGATGTCTACACGCAAGCTTTTCTCCTTCGCCTTTCCAGCCCTCCTCTGTGCGTCCGTCCAGCTCTTCGTACAAGGCTTTGCGCTCAGGTGGCAGTCGATTATTTCCTCTGACGCTCCTTCACAACATTTCGCCTTGCAAAAATACTTTCTCTCTTCATTCCTAAACGCTTGCAAACGAATTTCTAATTTATGACGAAAGTAATTTCAAGTAATGAGTAATTTTCTCGAAATTACTGCCCAGAAAGTAATTAATTACATTACTAAATTACTAGCCTGAGAAGTAATTCATTACATTACTAATTACTCCAAAAAGTAATTAAATCACTGTAATTTCATTACAGCAATGTCATTACTGCCATTCTGGGATAGACGTGGCCACGGTGGATAGGATTGATGAGCCTCACATGAAAAAGCCCCAGTTTATTGGGCCCTTGTACTCTCTCAAAGCAGCGTGGGCAAGCCTCTCCAGGACGGACAACTCTCCAGGACCGACAACTCTTCATCCTTCCCTGTTTCGTCTGCCTTTGACTTTTCGGACTCTTTCCGAGGAGTTGTCTGCACTCGTCGATTTCGGAGATCTTACGGGACTGGCAGACTCGCCCAAATTTTCTCGGGGCTTTGGCATGCTTTTGGAACCGGCGTCGCCGTCGGTTTTGTCTGCGCCACTCCCGCCGGTTCCACTTCCTTCATCTCGCCCAGTTTTTCCGAGGTTGCCCATGAACGCCACTTGTTTTGTCTTTCTGGTCCTCCGTGTCTTCATCGGCGCTCTAAACGCTTCTTCTGACTCCGACATCGTCCTCTTCTTGAGCAGCAGGGGCAACGGAATCTGGCGAGCCTCGAAAAACTTGGGTGTAGCAGCGGTGTCTACATCAACACAAACCGGAGGCCCTTTGCTTTTTTCGAGCCATGGCTGAGAAAGCTCGGGGAACTCGTCCACCACATTGTGAACCGTAGTTGCCTCGCTAACACGCGATGAGGCGTCGACATGACGGACCGGAACCAGTCGCGCCCATAGGTGATTTTCGTCGAATCCTTCGACGAGCATAAGTTCCAGATTTTATGCTTTTGTCCTTCAACGGTACGTCGGCTAAAATCTTCCCGAGAACTTCCAGGGTCTGGTGCCTGTAGGACCGTAGCGTAAGGAGCGTGAGTTTGAGGCTCCTCGTAGATATGCGAAGCTGACGCATCACACGCGAGCTGATGATGACGAAGGCAGATACGGAGTCCACTTCCATTTGTACGCGGCAGCTTTTGACCGAAACAGCACAGAACGCAGGCGGCTCGATGCTCTCAATGGAAAAACTTCGTAATCTTCTGACAGCGGCTCCAGAGTCTTGCTTCGAACAGACGGCCGTCGGCTTTCGCCTTTTGGCGGCGAGCCGCAACAATGTGTCCTTTGTTATTGTAAAAGCGGCAGACCGCCCCAACAATGCGGCACGCTCTTGGGTCATGCGCACCATTGCAACGCCACCATGTTCCTTGTAGAGGTGTCCTTGAACGATTTTTCGGGCTGCAAGTCGAGCCGCCGATTTCGGTAGGCGGAAGGCTTGGCGGCTACGGTTCAGTGGTCCGAATTGTCGATCTCGACGTGGTGTCAATTCAGACCCGGTGCATTTCCGTATCTGCTGCAGCTGCCGGCGATGGCGCAGAGGCGCGAATTTCAGTCACTTGACACCTGGCCTCTTCGGCCGCCCGCGCCACGTCTAGTGCTTTACTTACCTTCAGAGCGCGTCCTCGACGAGCAGACGCCGCTGTAACGCGTCATCATGGAGGCCGCAAACGACGCGGTCTCGAAGCATGTCGTCGATTATTGCGCCAAACTCGCAGTGCTCAGTCAAGCGTCGAAGCTCTGCCATGAAGGTCGGCACATTTTTTCCTGGACGTTGATCTCGTTTGAAGAACTGGAATTGCCTGAATATCACAGGCTGTTGAGCGACAAAGTGCTCTTGAAGCTTGCGTGTTATGTCTTTGAATAGCGTTTCAGCTTTCGAGCTCGGCGAACACAGAGAACGCAAGTATGGAGTTTGCTGTGGAGCCGCAGACGCTACACAGGACGGCGCGTTTCTTCTCTGCCGTAGTTATGTCACTCGTTACTAAAAAGGACTTTAGACACTCGAGAGCGTTGCTATGACGCGGGGGTCCTCGGCCGTAAATTTCTCGAACTGTAGTTTTCAAGCTATTCCTGGAATGGTTGAGCGCTGCCGCTGCCTATGCTGCACGTTTACCAGTTTACCTCGTCGCCAAAGTTATGTGCCGAGTAGGACGAACCCATTGTAAGCTTACGCGCTGTCGCGCCATACACTCTTAATATAAAAGGTAAGCATGAGAAAGGCCGCTCTTACCGGAGGTGGCTCAGTATTCGAATGCGCTTGCCTGGTACGCGGTACCTCGAAGGCTCCGGTAGTGCGGTACGCGGAACATGGCAACGGTTTCCTAAAATTCCCTATTGAATTAGCCTTTCGTATCGGGCGCTGGAGAGGTTACGGGAGTTGCCTCGGGTACTCGGTTCCCTGTTGGCGCTGTTGCCTCAAGAAATGTTGGCAGTATCACTGGCGGCCATAGCTGTGTGCGCGAATGCTGAGCACGGGCTGATGGCGAGCTTCCACAGTTCTTTCGCAACGGTGCGTTCTGCACCATCAAAAGTGCCGGTCTTAGCACCCTATTGATGGGAGCTCGTTCTGAGCATGCGCTCTAAACAGTAACCGCAAATATGGCGTCCAGTGAATACTGGCTATAGCTCGGATCTCGAGACGCTCTCGGATCTCGCATTTCCGATTCGGAAGATCGAGCGCTGGAAAACGACCTGCCGAATATACCATCAGTGACTGGTCCAGCTTCAGAGTACGGCGTAAATGTGATGAAGGTAGACAGTTTTCTTCCACCGTTTATCGCCCTTTTCGTTACGCTCCCGGCGGCGACAACACCGGTATTGCGCATGCGCACCGCAGGCCTTGTCCGCCGTGTTTCGGATATCGTAGAGGGTGGCAGAGAGCGTTTCGCGACGGCAAGTTTGCATTTACTGCGCGAGCTCTAAGCCATTGTAACGAAGCTAATACATCACACACAGAGAGTCTGCACAACACCGTCGTTGGCGTGTTTCTTCCTTCTGTGATGTCCATGTCAGCACTGGTCATACAAAACTGTCTGCTGTAGTATGTCTACGATTTGTAGGAAACAACCATCTTGCTCTTGGTACAGAGAAAAACACAAAACAAACAAACAATGGAAGGCCAAAAAGAAGAAACACAAAATCTGCACATTTCTCCTCGATGCGCTCTCGACAGAGTTGTGTCTCATTTCCGCAGAGTCGGCGAGCAAACGATGCCTCATAATCTTTCATTGGTTGGCCGAGGGTTACAAAATTGCGCTGCCGAGTCGGGGAAAGTAGGGACGCCGTTCCCAGTAGCTGTTGGCAGCCGACAGGAAGTGAAGGCCTCTTCCTGGCCACTCTCTACGGGCTCCTAGAAGAAAAAAGGTTTGTAAACAAGGCGTTATCTTGCTTCTCATTTTTCCAGCCCGTGTCTCTCCTCACTCTCTTTTTCTTTCTTCCGGCAGAAAAAGCTCTAGTCTGGTTCGGTACAGGTGACTTTCAGAGCTCGGTGTCAATAGCGAAACTTTCCTCAGGGGCCCTTTTTCACACTGTGAATCTTTACATGCCCGTTACTTGCATGACACCTTCGGTTACAGTAGCAGAGGCTTCAAACCATAGGGTGCTCTAGTGGTTTGAAGACCGGTGGGCTTCGCTGCATGTCCATAGGAGTTAAGACTTTTTTCTTTTACTTTTTCCTTAGGTAAGCCTGCTTTTTGCGAATTTTATAGAAAACAATGCACCACCTGTGATCAACGCAGTACAAAATCGAAACGCGATATGTTAAGAAACCGAATTTTGCGGTCGACTTAAAGATCCTAGCCGCCTCTTGATACACCCAGTAGATATTCAGATCCCTGGCGGTCTAAAGTCGAAGCGTAGGTCTGAAAAGACGCGGTGAAACTCGCCAGTAAGGTAAATGTGGAGTGGTTATGTAAGACATCTTTCCCATTCTACCGGCCCTGCAGAATAGGTCTTGAACAACTTGAAACTTAAATTATATTAAAACCGAAAATAATAGTCTTTCCTATAACCCAACAACTCATAGCATATGGTTGGAATAATTGCCTTAAAAACTGCAGGTGTTTTATTGCACAATAAGTTATGAGAATAATAATATTATTAAAAAACTATCAAGCTTTGCATTACAATGACAATAATAATCTCTGAAGAAGAGGAACAGGGGACAAAGGACAAACGAAAATCTCCAAGGGCCAGGTGGATATTTTTTCGGTCGCGCGCCAGTCACCTAGCTGTGTTTGAGATTCGTGTCTGTCCTTTTTGTCCCCTTGTTCCCCTTCTCCAGAGATTATAATTGTCAATCTTGTCCAGCTCGCTTGCACCTTTCCATTAACTGCATTATAATCATAAGTTTTGCAATGACTATTTTCAAGACGGCATGTTTGGGTCATATTTAGGCATTTTTTTAACTGCAACCAATCACTTTTTTTCCTGAACGCAGAGATATACAGATTAAGTTGTAATATTCAAAAACGCTACTTTTTATATTAAAAAAATTAGTGACAGAATAACTAATTTCGGTTTACGCGAGCAGCCACTTCAACACCTCCGCTAGAACTCAACAGGACCAGGAGCCACTGAAACGTGTCTAAATTTGGTGTTAATCTCCTCCCCATTTCCTCCAGGGAGCTATCTTGAAAGTGAAGAAGTGGCATTCTGCCAATAGAGACGGCCCAATTCTTTGGCTGTGTTTTTATTTTCATTTGCTATTTTTAGTCTGATCTCATGGTTAGGGTTCTTTATATATAACTCTTCCTGAAAGCACAACAGCCTCTTCGAAACACCTGTTTATTTTTGACTGCTAGCAAAAGTACACAAAACATGTTTTTCTCTTGGTAGGTGCTTCTTAAAGGTCCTAGAAACGAAAAGCTTGTATTTTTATTTTTCAAAACTACGACGTAACTGTCTTCTGCACAGTCAGAAGGCAGCGATTTCTATGCTATTTTTTATTTAATATTGCTGCTGTGTGCACTTCTAAAACCAGGAACTGCTGAAGAAGTCTAACACAAAGCTATTAATACAATTATAGAAAAAATATATTCATAAGTACTTTTATTTTGTGCTTTCCTTCTAGGGCGGTGTCAGGGCAACTAGTTTACAATGACGGCCTGAAAACTGAGGGCAAAAAAATGTCATTTTTGCTATCACATTTAAAACACTATTTACATCTAAATAGCCCAAACAAAAAAAGCAAAAAAACAGCTGAAAAAAAATTTTCGACACGCCACTAAAATGGCAGTAATCAATCAAGCTTGATGAAATTTCATTCGTTTCTAATTTAATTTAATGTCTTCCCCGAAAACAAACTGAGCTCTTTTCAACTGCTGTAAACGCACATCGCGCGCCGAGAGGTATTCCGGGAAACAGCTGCGCAATACTGAACGTCGCCGGCGACGCAAGCCGACGAAGGCAACGGAGGTGAGCTGGCGAGACCAGCAAGCAACTGCCACTCACTCCAGCTATCTCACTCTTCATCATTCGCTGCCAACCTGGCGAGTGAACTTTCAAGATTTTTGAAAGGGATATAAAACTGAACGGGCCATTGTTTTCTTCGCACTTCTTTCAGGGGCTCATCTGCTCTCCGCTTGTTTTCCTAAGGGCCTCGTCCAAATAAAGCAAGAAACAACAAACATTGTTCGCGGACGCATTATAGTGCTTGTGGCATCTAGTAACTTTTATTTCTCCAGGTTTGGGCGTCATAAACTGGTAACAAAACAACATGTTTTTGAACAAGCGGCACTGTGAAAGGATGATAGGTTCGCAAAAATACCGATATTATTTTTGCCCATTCCCCATTCCTGCCCGTTTTGATCTGGGTGAGTAACGTACCGCCGTGCGTTGGCCTAAACACTGCCTCGATCACGGTAAATACATCAGGCTGTCAGATTTATTCGCAACTCCAGAAGAGGCGGCGCTACCCAGCAGAAAAGATGTGAATGATACAAGCGGTCAACTACGGGCTGTTCAAGTGTGCAGCAAAAACTGGCTCGTCCTGGCAGCCAAAATGTTTTACAGTGAAAAGAGGATTCTATTTATGCCGTGGAAGTTCCGAATATTGCATTGCCTAAATTTCTCGCCTTAAGCAGGAACCAGGCCGGCCTCTGTTTGTCTAAATATGAAACATCTAAATGGCTTCAGATGATTTTGTTTTGTCGGTGGTCAACAAATGAATGCTTGACGAGCCAATGAGTCAAGGCTTCGTGACGTTTTCACAAAGAACAAATGCCAAAAGATTTATACGGCGCAAAACTACTCGGATTCTTATTAAAGAACATGAGTAGGTCGCAGCAACGAAAGTTTCTTGTGTTACCGCATAAATAAAAAATATGAGTTACTGCACAGCCTTTGTTTTGGCCATATAGTTGCGTTTTTATGCGACAAAGCAATGCATTATTTTCGCTTTATCGTACGTTTGTGTCCGCACTATAAGGCGTAATATATCTGACAACATTCTTAGTTTAAACTTCATTTAAAAAGAAAAATCTAGGAGATTTTTGTTTTGTTTGGGTCGTAAAACGTAAAGCTGAAATTTGCATTGACGTCAGTAATTTCGCTATTTTCTTCTTTTAAATATAACGCGCGTTTTGAGTAACGGCTTTTTATTCAGTGTACGGGGAACACCCTGGCACCGTATGCTTCACTCCAGAATCACGGGGCTCCTGTTCAAAAGACAAAAATTCCGAGGAGACTCAGGAAAGGTCACGCAGCATCTGCCCGATGATCAGAGGCCGATAGAAGGGGAATGTGCGTATTTTTTAAAGAACTACACAAATGATCATACGTTTTTTCTTTCACTCTATCAGACATCCAAGGCACAGCCTTTGGCCAGTGCCTCTTCCAATAATTCTCCCTGGCTTATTGCGGCACCACGAAAGATGCAGAAACTCCCCGAAGTGAAAAAAAACAGCTTGACGAAATTGCTGCAACGAAATTTCAGCGTACTTAAAAATGCATGCCACGACTTGCTCGTAACACACTAATAACTAATATCGAATGGGAGGTTACGTGCCAATGCCCGTCCCGCCATCGGTCTGTTCTAAACGAGAAGAGGGCGCCGTCCACCTGCACAAATATAGCGCGCCCCACAACACCCCGCACAGGAGTTTCTCTTGTTTGTTCTTTACGCAAGGATTTACTTATTAGTGTTTATCGTACACGTGGGCTTCTCCAGTGAGGAAGAAACAGGGTGAACAAGACGTTATAATCTCCTTGAACAGTCTTGGGATGAAAAAAAAAGAAAGATAACACTTTTATTATTTTTAAGAATCGGATTATTAAGTGTGAGCCCAAACTGCTAAACCGGTGCTAAAAAGTTGTGAACGAGGTGAATTTTTTTATCGATGCTCTGGTAAATATCGGCTTTAAGGAAGAAAGGTTTTAGTGCGGACTCACCGATTTAGCTCAAGAATAAGGATTCTTTTGAATAAAAGGTTCCTAAAACTAGGAAGCCCTGCGGAGTGGTACTCACAAGCGAGGCTCATAGAATAAGGTTTTCATAACGCAACGTGTTATGCTTGCATTTTTCGCTTGCAGCAGCAATGCGGCTAGCAAGCAAAATACTCAGAAGGAAAAAAATACAAAAACAAATGTTAAACGTTTTCGCTGAACTAACATTTTTAAGCGACCGTGGCGAATAGTACAAAGAATGGGTAAGGTCAGACTAATTGAACTCGTTGTTGAAACTTGTTAAATATTTCGCTTCCTTTAAATAAAATTGAGCCTCGCTAAAATTCCCTTCCTTGTACAACAGAGGATGATGGAGTTGGTATTTGAAACAAGTAGAAATAAATGGGCAACGAAGGCCGGCTGCATGGAATGACTAATAGCTTGTTCATATTATGAATGTCGCGTCCTTCGACTTAACTGAAATACTAAGCATGGGGTCCACTTCCGCGTGCTGCGAACACTCGGTCGATCAAACCAAAACAGGTTACAAGGACTCGTAAGACGTGCGCACACCCTTAAAGTTTAGAAGCGGGCATAACCAGAAGAGGATCTAAAAAAACTTGGCGAGATCATCGGTTTTACTTTGTAATTTAGGCGAGGTAAGACAAAGCGGAAGCCTGCTGCACCATTCATTTCAGGGGAATGCTCCTAATAATGCTGCGACCATGGCGAATTTGTTCTGAAGCAAGCTACGCTGGCTATGATGGCTACGCTGGCTTTTTACACTCACGTGTGTCCAATACGAAGGACAACAAATATATTCAGGTTAGTAACCTGACGGCAGCTTAAGGATTATTTGCTGTAATTATTTTCGTCATTCTGTCCAGCTTGGTGGCAACTTTGCATTTAATTGCATTATAATCAAAGCGGCAATGTTGTGTTTTGTTTTCTCACCCTTTTTTCTCAAAGAATGTCGTAATTTGTTGGAAGTACAAAGCGCGCCGAATGTGAACATTACTTGCGGCTAATAAATAATTTGTGGGGCATTTCAATTTCAAATAAAGCTTTAATAAAATACATACGGGCTTTATCTGTTCATACTGCATCTTGTTACATTGTAGTATCCTTCCTTCTTAAACAGTTGGCGCCGTCGGTCCAGCAGCTCCTTAATTTTTCGTAAACCAAGTTGTCTACCCTCAAGCATGCATTATATAACTTGCACGTTGCTGGTAATTCTTTAAAACTTTCTTCTGGGTTTATAAATAGGAATACTAACATACGAGATACCAACTGTATAAAGCGAATGGGGCGCAGTGGTCCACTTCAAGTTTTATGTTGTCTACATTATACGAGCAGCGCCATATGCCGACACATATTGTCTCGCAAAAATGAATGAAAACTCTTCAGCAACGGGGATACGGTTTGTTCCTGACGCGTGGTTGCTTAAATTTGGAGGCGTACACTATTTTCAGATGCTTCTATTAGACGACGTTTTATCGCCACACTGCCCTTTTTGTGTATATTTCAGAGTGTTTTACTTCTTTCTTGATATTTAATAATAAAGGGTATTGTTTCACGCTTGAATAAACTATACTATTTTGTCAAGCTCCGTTTCAGTGTCGTGCTTAGCGCGAATCTAACGTCTGAGGCGTGTTTTCTTTCTTCCTATTTTGTGTATGGCGGATCTATTACATTGGTCCTACAGAAGCTGTCTGCAGAGATGTTGGAAGCAGACATATTTATGTGAAGCAAGCACGCTTCTTCAAACTTGCCTGAAGCGTGTCTGCAGGGACTTCTGACATCGTGTCTGCCACATATCTTGTATTTGTATGATGTATGAGTAGAGTGACGAGGGCTTTACTTCCAACTAATGACACTGGATCCCATGAGAGTAGCGCCAAGCGTCTCCCGCATGGTTGCCATTTTGTTTCGTTTAATGAGCAGTTTCTCCTTGACCTATACACTCGTTTTGAGAGTCTATCTAAATAGGTAGCTTTGTAAAGAAGATATATATATATATATATATATATATATATATATATATATATATATATATATATATATATATATATATTTATATATATATATATATATATATATATATATATATATATATATATATAATTTTTTATTGATACCGAGACTTTGTAATTTACACACCGGCGAAACAAGCGCACCTATTCGCATCGTCACCGCGTGCGGCGCCGGTGCTTGTGCAACATAAAAAAATATATATCTATATATCTACAAGTATATTTTTTTTAGTACGCAAGAACAACAATATTATTGTAATCTGTATCTATGGAGATAAGCACGATTGCAAAGTAGATTGCATGCACGGCGCGAGCGACACATATATTGGCGGGGAACGCTTTCGGTACGAGGATGCTTCGTAACGACCTTGGTGCGGGACTGGTTCAAAACGAAACCTTCAAAGCTTGGAAGATTCGAATGAACCGAAAATGGCGGTTGCCTATGGCGACAGAGACCGATCATCCAATCGCCTTGCGAGGCTTTGGCGTCTGTATGTTAGTATTTGTTTGTGTCCGGCTAGCAGGCAAGGAAGGCAATGGCGCTACTTTCCCAGGATCCCGTGACTTTAATCTGAAAGAAATCGATCGCTGTAATTTGTTACTTCGTCTTTTTTGTCTTAGATGTGAATAAAAGAAACTGCCTTAGCACACACTTCCGCAGATTACAAATTTTATTCGGGGAATTAACTTTAAGCTGTAAATATTGGTTGATGTAAATATGTTATCTAAGCGAAACATTAAAAAAAAAAGCTCCGTTGTTGTTTTCGCGCCAACCGTGTCGCTAGGCGTTCATACGTCGTAGCCTGGAGCACTTAATGAATAACACCTCCGAGCACACGACGTTGCTTGGGCCCACCATTTACCCTGTAATTTATATTTAAAGTTTTCTAGTGTTCACTATGAAAAGAAAAAAAAATCCCTGTCCTCCGCGTCCCACATTTGCTCGTTGTTATCTTTTTTCTGAACACCCGCAGCTACTACTCCGTAGAACCGATACACGATAGCCATTCCTTTCGACAAAGATTGAGTTTATCTAAATGACGCAAGTTACAGTCCGCGACATTGCCTTCGCTTCTAGCACCACATTAGCGGGCACCTACTAAATAAAGACAGCCTCGGCTCTGTCGCCGGAATATCTGCCTTCTAATAATCTCCTCGCACCACTGCTGGGATAATGTTGTCAGCTGAGGCGGACAATAACTCCTATAATCAGTGGGCGACCTGGGGTATTATACTGCGCAACGCACCGGCTATCCCGGCAGCTGTTGTCCCCGATAACGAAATCGGGGTAATTCCATTCGTGTGGCTGTACGCAACAACACCTCGGGTCGGCGCATAAAGTATCCCTTTTTCTTTTTTCTTTTTTTTTTGTAGCAGAAGAAATCTAATTCGCTGGAGCACTGATCGAAAGGTCTCATTCGATGGGACTTTGGTCCTGTGGAACTATTGACCACATGATTTCATTTTCATGGGAAACTGAGGGGATTTTAGAGTTGCGATGAAGTTTGTTTGTGAGGGAACAACGCCTCGAGAAGAGCGGCAAATTGTATGCTCTCGTAGAAATCGAATTGGCGTAAGTAAACGTTTGTTCAAAAAATTATCATTAGTCAATCTTGTTTCACGTGGTTCCTTCATAGTCTCACAAAACATTTGATATTTAGTTTGGTTTTCTTTGTATTTTTGGTATGAATTTAAAAACCTGCGGCTGTGCACCATATTCGTAACTACGTCAGTAAACTACAATGTGATATGCACTGAGGTAAACGTTGTTAAAGCGAGGTTTCGGCAGCCGTAGACATGCTTCTGACGGTGCCCTTTTGGGGAAAAAAAGAAAGAACACTGGTTCTGAAAGTTCTAGGACAATACGACAACCTTGATTATGTCGATAATCGTAAATCACGCTAAAGATTTGGCATTGCATTACAGCAGGTTACGAGAGGTAGCGTGGAAGCGCCCTTCGCACATCTCCTGGAGCACATGTCCCACAACTCTTTTACTAGAAAACGCTCCTGAAGAAAACCTCACGAAGCAAATCTCCTGAACCAAAGCTCTTAAAGCAAATATCCTAAAGCACATCAAATAAAATAAAATCGCATAAAACACGTCTTTCAAGAACACAGCAGCTGCCGCCGTCAATTGCAACTCACTTTCTGAGGTCGTTTGCAAGTTTTGTTCTTCTTGCTTACGACACTTTTAGACCGTCGTTAAAAATGGTTGTTTTTCCATGAGAAAAAAAAAAGTATTAGTGAATGTTTAAACAGTGTTTTTAAAAAAAAAAAAAAAACGACTCAATAAGCACACGCACACACACGATAGCGTTCTCTAGAATTATCTTGAAGTTTGGGGGACACGAAATGTCTGGTCAATATTCGATTGCCCAGTCAGAATTTACTCTTACACTTCTTGCCTCTCCAGTGGTACAGAGCAGAAAGTCATTTTTCTTCTTTCTGCTGACTTTCTTGTCAAAAACCGCCGTTGTGGAATGCGGGGCCATACATCACTCTGTCACCGGCGATGCGAAAAAAAAAAAACTTCCCTGCAATCAAAATATATATATATAAAATAAAATAAGAGCAACTTCAGCAGTGACTGCAGAACGCTACTCAGCTGCGGCCGGAAAAAAAAAAAAGGACAAATCCAAAAGACGTTTTTACAGATGTACGTCTCTTTAAATCAGTCACCGCTGTAGCCGCGGTATTCTGTCCGATACTTAATCGACGTATAGAACGCGGCGGCTGACAAAAATGGCTCGGCCTATCGAATTCTCAAATGACACGTTAGATGACACTTTGTTTCCCCGAGCTCTTGTTCATATGCTTACTTTCTTTTTGTAGAAGACGACCACTCGTCTCACGTTAAAATACCACGAGAACCAGGTACACAAAAAATCCAATTTAATTTTTCAGATTTATTCATGAGTCTCAAAAAAGTTGGTTTGTTCTTTTTGCACTGAATACGGTTGGAATGACGAGGCCTGATTTGATTTTATTTTTTAAAATAAGGTTCAGCCTTGGCCGTATATTAAACTGTAGATAATGCTATGATGTAGTTTTCTAGTCGAATATGCTGTCGTCAAATCGCTCGCCTGATAGGGTGGTTTTTAAATAACTAACAATTAAAAGAGAAAGCTGATTCAATCTAAATCACAACGTTTTTGAACACTAACATTTTTCTCTGTCTCGGTTGATTAGGCTCTTATTATGAGCTGCAACAAAAATAAAGTTCTGAGCACATTCGTTAAGAATTGAATACTCGTATCGGCACACCGGCAACTAGAAAACGACCACGCACAAAGCTGCATGCAGCTTCACAATTCATCTCACAAATCAATCCTTTTTTTGTTATTGTAGTGAAGCTTACTTAGATATTGTATTCTAGTGTGTTCGACTAACGTTTTCTTAGCTTGGGCATGTAAAACTAAAATTTTGCGCCATGTAAACTTTCTCTTTTTCTTATTTTCGTGTCTTAGGTTCGAACTAATCATAACCACTCAAAACATCTCGCACACATATCTTCTTTTTTTTTTTGTCTCCAATTGCAAAGCAAACACAAAACAAAAAATACTCACTTTTTTAAAAATGAATTATCATTCCGGAATATTTCTAACTTCTAAAGAAAGCCCATGCGCCACCGTGAAGGCGATCCTCTGTGCTGTATGGCAAGCACGTAAGCTCGCGGCGCCAACAACCTCATAACACATGTCACGAACTCGGACCGAAATCTCAGGCACACATTGTGCGACACGCAAGCCGCATATGTACATATTGGCACATCACCCCTCCCTATACGCGAGCCTCTTGTGCCCGAACTAGACTACTTTCTAGCGACTCACTCACTCTGTCAATAGAGCAGCACTCCTCGAAGATGGCGTATTACGAACAACGGAACTTTTTGAATGCATGGGCTTTCGGCCCACAAAGGGAGGCATTAGCGCGGCATCACCGGTTGGCATGCATTACGCGCATTATGCTTGCTCGCGAACGTGATCGCAATGCACGCTGTAGTCTCAGCAGTCGACTTCTTGCGCTCACATCTTTAATAAACGACGCGCTATCGTGGATGGCTCGGACATGTTTAAGTGTTCGGATCGTGCGGCGCCTCCGTAGGCGTTTGTACGCACAGTAATATCCGAACGAGCTATGCCTTGGCATCGCAACGTGAACGGCTCTATTTTTACTTTTGCGTGACCGTGCAATTTGAGAGTCTGAATTGTCGTCTTCCGTCTACCAAAATATTTTTTCACTGCGTTGCCTTCACTTGTACAAATATGACATTTCATTAAGTACGGTTTTGTGAAAATTGGTCATTCGGGACTTTTCGATTTACGTTAATAAAGCGATCACGTTTGGTTTTGTCTCCACGGCAGAGTTCGATAACGAACTATGCTGTGAAGGTGTACTGAAATAAGAGTTACGGCGCAGGCGAGCTGGTAAACGATCATAGTGAGAAGATCATAGTTCTGTGGAACAAGCGCGAGCGTTCGTTCTGCAGAACGAGCGCTGGCGCTGGAAATGTACGTCTGAAACCCAGCAGTTCGGGCTTGCTCGCGCTTTTTGTATGCGCAGAGGTGCCAGACTACACAAGCTACGTAATTACTAAGACATCCGTCAAAAAAATAAAAAAGAGGGGGAAAATGGCTCAAATCTGCCTTAGCCGAAACTGCTCTCTTTCTCTCTCTCTCTCGCTCACTTTATATGTATATCCAGAGCGCGACACTGTTAGCGCAAACAAGCGATCGCCGGTTTTTCCAGTTTTTCTCTTTGAAACCAAGGGATGTCATCCAAGATATTATTGCTACGGAAAGAACTCATTTAGTTGTATAATGTAAGCGATAAAATTTCCTGCTCGCTAATACTATTCAGAAATAAAATGCGAAAATGCGCCGATGTCGTGTTCGCGCTAACAGTGTCGCGATGTGTACCTCCAAAGTCAAACGAGCATTTCAGGAACTGAAAAAGGTGAACCAAACAAAAACAAACAAAAAAGAAGGAAACTTAGAATTCAAATAATGTGTATATATATACATATATATATAATTAGTGGCATCTGCACATAAAATGAAATGTTTATGTGCAGATGCAGCGAAGGCTGCAGGCCCGAGATTGCGTCTGAGGTATTTGGACAATATGCTCTCGGAACTGGCGCTCACGCTCATAAGACTGGCCCGCCCTTGTAGCACTTCGCTAATCTGCAAGCTTCAAAACAAAGTACACATAAAAAAAAGTATTTATTTTTGTTTTGTTTTGTTTTAGTTAGGCAGATGCTGCAAGATTTTTGGAGTGCAAAAGATTAGCTTACATGACAAAGGGAATGCGGAAAACAGGGGGGGGGGGGGGTCGCTCGAGCGTTTGGGTTTATTGGACGACGCTAGGGAGTGAACCATCTGTTGCGCAACTTGTCAAGACTCATGAACAATAACGATCAATCCTTCCGCACTGTACGCCTTTTGCAGTAACTAGCCGCCGGTTTCGTAACTATGGTATTGTAGTACATTGTGACACACCGTCTCGCCGCACTTTGAGTCTAGGAAAAACAAAATCAGAAAAAAAGATGCTCATTAATGTCGCTTACATATTTCATCTTGCTTAATTTTTTTTCTTTTCATATTTGTAGCGAACGTTAAGCAAATAAAACTGGACCTATCGCACGTGCATTATTAAAAAAGAAAGCAGAAAGCTTTCGACAAAACGAAATTAGCAAATTATATGACTGGAAGTTCCATGGTGTGCTTAAGTGAGCTTAAATTTTCCCGTCGACTTCTGCCTTTTAATTTATTTATTTATTCATTTACCCTAAGGGCCCTTTTCGGGCATTACATATAGGGGGAATTCATACAAAAAGAACACGTTAACAGTAGTGATACACAAAAATATACACAGAAAGCCGTGGCACACAAAAAAGCAGTACGTATAATCACAAAGTTCAATTCGCTGCACTTCAATGGTAACATTATGGTAACAATAAGCCGGCTGCTCAATAATTAGAGTTACTTAGATAGCTGCAGCGAAAATCAGAATGCAAATTTAATGCGAACACAAATTTTTGTTATTAAAAAAAAAAAAAAAAGGGAATCTGTCCCCTTGTTGTGAAACAGGAGCTCAACTGAGCGAACAGAATCATTTAGCTGAGAATGGCCCCGCGTCGACGTTCCTCGAGTGCAATATTTGTTTCCCTTCTCTTGAAGCAAGGTTTCGCGTTTTGAATACACTCAATTCTTCTACACTAACTTCATGGACAAGCCCGATACAGAAACAGTATACACTATGCAGGCCCTTCTGACGAAGTCCAGCAATGCACTAAAAAAAGAACACGGCATTTTAAGACACAAATCGATTTCTCGTAAGGAGAATTCTATAAAATTTGTTTAAAAAAGTACAAAAGAAATGCAGGGCCATTAGGTTTTTTTTTTAAATTTCTAGTGTTAGTAGTTTTTAAGTAGCGCACAAATTTGTAATGTAATCGCCATTTATTTGCGACATCTTTTTAAGGAATGTAGACGATTTTAAAAGTTGGAGTTCGAAGAATGTACACATATTTAAAAAAGCAGATGAAATACGAACAAACGGGGGCAGCCGAACATGTAGAACTAGATGTAAAGAATGTCTCATACCATGCGCAATGACTTTCAACTAGTACGATCCAGTAACTTATTCATTGTATACAACATGCTGTTCGAAGATGAGAAGGCTGACAAATGAAAGCGTTAAAATTATATATTACGAAAATAATTATGGGGATTGAAACAGACGCATTTGTTCTTGTGTAGGGAGACAGAAATTTATGCATTTAGTTGTGGTCTATTTTGCTGGAATCAGCTTGATATTATTTTTTACAAAAATATATAACTATGTACCTTGCCACATGTTCTCGTTAAATCGGATATAACATTTCAAGTTATCCAGATATAATAAATAATATTAAATATATTAGTTTTTCAAAGTTCCTTTTATTATAGAAGTTCACATCAAGCCGGTAACGGGTTAGAGTGCGACGGTCGCCGGCACTAATCTAAATATTACACCCGAATCGAAACGCAGAGAAAGATTTTGGAGGAAGAAAGACAAGTCAGACTCACCTTGTCAGTGAAGACACCAGCTCAGGAAGCACAAGGCGGAAACTACAATTCACGCACACTTGGCACAAGCGAAGATCGCAGACGATCAGACGTTCAATATCTGGTTCGCACGACACCCTTTCAAAACAGGAACAACAAACTTTCCGTCCTTCCTCGTCGCTTCAAAGCTTTCACAGGTCTCACGTCTCGAGTTGCAGCGAAACTTTCACTCTCACTCTCTCTTACAGGTCACACCTTATATCTCACACTTAGCGCGCATCGTTGGGAAGAACTCCGGTAAGTCCAAAAAAGCGATTCAATGTCCCGAGAGAAGGAAATATGACAGAAGCTTTACTCTCTGTATAAACACCAACAACTCTTCAATAAAAAAACAGAAAAGAAAAAAAAAGTCGTTTCAGCCGATTATTTTTTTGTCGCCCTTCTTACGTGCCCAAAAAAGATATTTTCTTCGCTGGAATACTATTTTTCCGGTTCAGGGAGCGAAGTGAGGAACCCGCCAGAAATCGAGAAGGTTCACGGCTGCGTCCGCCCGCGCGTCGTTCTCCGAGACGGCATGTCTGTTGCGCTGCTTCGATCCGGCCGCCGGGCGCTCGGTGGAGCGCGGCCTGCGTGCTCGAGTTGAACCGCGAGCACTGGCGCTGGATTTGGCGAACGGACGCTTTCCTCGGCGTGTCTCGTAGCCCACGGTATGACCCACGGGATGCCCCCCTCCCGCGTGCGCCGGCGCCAGATGCGGCAGGCGGCGCTGCTGAACGACCGCTGGCAGGCCGCTGGGACCCAAAGGCGTTCGTTCTTTCGACACGGAGAGCTCATCCGGGCCGACGAAGCGAGGGTGCGGTCCTTCCAGTGTTGTGCCCGCGTTACCGAAAATAAGTACCGGAATAGCCTTACTCGTTAGGTCGTCTGAGCTTCACGCGTTGCTGTAATAGCGTTAGGGTCCTGAAAATTGCAACGAAATACCGTTAATGTTACTTCCAAAAAGTAACAGGCATTTCTTTTGCGTTATTTTTAGATTCACTACCTTTGCAGCGATAAGCCGCAGTTACGAAGTGCGAGAGCAATTAGACTTTTTATAAAGCGATTTGACATTATTTCTTTTTATCATTGCGCTTATCAAGTTCAATATAATGCAGCGCGGTTTCGATGGCGCGTTGCTCTTTGGAGACTGGAAAGTGTGACTAAGTATTACGTCGGAAAGTAACGAGGTAATGAGGAACGCAATTTCATGGACGATACCTTGAGATGCTAACGTAATTTCCGTACTCGTTAGATGTCTACGGAAGATTTCAACGAGTACGTTTGTACGTTGTTGGAAGAGTGAAGAATAGCGCGTAAAGTCTAACATTGTTACTTGTAACGCGTAACAATCAAGACTAGCGTCGCGCAGAAAAAACAAATTACTTTGGTCGAGCAGGCTTTCTTGTTGTACCGGTCTAGACCAAAAAGTCTCCAAAATCTTTGACTAAGCGGCAAGGTCTGTTGATGTCCGAGGACAGAAAAATATATAAGACAATATATATGTGATAATACCAAATAGATTAACCCCAATACGGTTTTACATACAAAAACTAAACTAGAACATAAATAATAAACCAATGAAGTTGGATGAATACTATGCTTTATATCCAAGTTCAGTATGTGGCTAGGTTTGACATTATAACAAAAATGTGTCCCTGTAACCTCACCATGCATAAATGAAGGTACGAAAACCTTTTCTAATATTCCCACAGGGCAGAAGACCAGTGAGAATGATACACCTGATTATGCCAACACGCCATAGTTATTACACAGGATACTAAGCACGTTAACACGAGAGTGTAAAAGAAATGTTGGCATAGCTACACATACACGAAACAGTGAACTACGTATCGTAATGCTGGTGAAGACAAAGTACATTAAATATATGGCGAGAGAACCCGCGATTGGATTCAGTTTTCTTATTCTTTTTTATACGTTCGTTAACCTTCTAGCACACCAAGCGGCGCTTTTTCTTTTTTTACAGCGGAGCTATTAAGGGCTTGTTTCCCCAGGATCGTGTTCGGTACCAAAAAATGTCGACACAACACTCTGGTTGCCGCCGTCGCTCATAGATGGCGGTAGCTGTAGAGTAGTGTTTGCTGGCTAATCGCTTGCCGTCGTCGCTCATAGATAGGCGGCAACCTTTCCAGCCTCGGCAACCAGACAACTGGCTGCTGCCGTCGCTCGTAGATGGCGGCAACATTTCTTCGGAGGAAGAAGAGCGGGAACGGAACGAGCGGCGATGCGCGCAGCAGCGCGAATGCTTCCGCAACCGTCGCGAGACCGCTATCGCCTAAAGTTCCACTGCGTCGAGCGTTTCAGATTCCCTTGAGAAAGAACAGCAGATCGCTCGCCTGAAAGCTACCGCCCGCCGAGAACAGAAGCTACAGCTCCGCTGCTCTTCCTTCTTCACCAGAGTGGAAAGGCTGAAAGTATTTTTATGCGCTTATTTTGGCGTTCACAGCAGCTAGACATGTACGTAACATGTAGCCAGTAACGCGTTACTTTTATCTATTTACATTTTATAACGAACTAACGGCATAGTTACTTTTCGAAAGAAGGAAGGTTTAACGTAGTTTCATTACTTTTGACGCGGTATCAAGTAACGTATTAGGTTATTTCTGGACAAGAACGTGTACAACAAACGTTATCCGTCTTGGTTCTCACCCCAGCTCGCCTCTGTGACTTCCATGGCAAAGGTAAATGCCAACAAGAAAACAAAAACGATGCCCATGAATACGTTAAAAAGCTAGGCATTATTAACGACACGAAATGTTGGAAAACGGCTGTTGCTTCAGATAGAACGACATATCCAGGATCACGAGAAGGAAACTCGCTACATTTGAGCTAGTAACGTATTGCTTTTTGACCCTCAGTAAAAAATTAATGCGCTTACTTACTTCTTGACCGTGTAGTGAGTGACGGTATTTTGTTACTTAATTTTACTAACACGTACATGTCTGGTAGCAGCGGGCCGCGAGACCGGGCGTCACTGGCAAGACGGCGGCCATCTGTGGACCATCTGGCCTGCGGGCCCGGGTTTGGATACCTCTGGTCTAGAGTATCGTATTTTCTCGGAGTTGACAAAGCCTTAACGTCAAGTTTCTTTTTTTTTCCGAGTACATTTGAGGATTTAGTCGCAGCTTATTTTGTTTTAAGAAAGAAATGAGTCTGCACCAATTATTATCGACTTTCAGAGAAAATTGGGTTAGCCGACAACCCCCTGGCCATATTATAACGCTTTACTGCGTTCAAACGCTCTTTTTTTGCTTTCTTTTATGGCCCTATGTCCTCTTATCCTCTTGACTCTACTTTGCTCAGGTCGCCTTTCGAGAAGAACCATTTAAGCAATCCTCGCTATACGTCTAGAAATTGAGAAAGAGCAGGAGACGAGAGTCATTAACACCGAGTTCTGTCGCAATGATTAGTGGGTAGAACGTAACGCTAGCTGCCTCAAGTCTCTACTCTGTCCGAACGCGTTTGAATGCATATAAAAAACGAACTCCGAAGAAATAAAAGCAGTACGATTTTGTGTCTTACCCACAAATCATTCCAACCGGAGCTCGCGGTGTTCTGACGTCCAGCGCGCGCTCTTGTCCCTCCTCTCCCCGAGCTTCTGCGAGCTGCCATCTTTATCAACTCGGCTGTTGAACGCGTTCTCGGCATGCGCAGTGGCTCCCTTCTGAGGAGCATAAGACCCCACGCGTTCGCCCAGAGTCCAGCAACTCGACATCTTTTGTCTGAATGATGAGCGCTATTAAGCTGCATAGTCACTGGCAAGATAAGAACGGCAGGGAGCAGCCTCAGTTTCCCCACCTCCAACGCGAGCTTCCTACCTTCGATGAACGCCTCGGTGTCTCGTGGTGCTCAAGAATGCACGCGCAGTCAAAGCACGGCGGAAGGCAAGGAGCCCGTGCTGGAGGCCATTTCTTCGAAAGAGCGGCCCTGTCATTCCCAGCTTTTCGGTGACTATAGAGTGGCGTCTCCTGCTATTGTTTGACGTGCGCGACTAAAACCGTCGCTATGGTCGGTATTTCGCGATTGGCCGAACACCCATTATGACGTTTCAAAAGGTAAGAATTATGCTTTCATCGACGGAAATGAGAGTACTGTCATACTGTCAACTTTTACAGTGTTGATTCAAGACTGCGATGGCTTCAGCTTCCCCACGCCTTTTTACACACGCCTTTGAATACACACCGTAGCTAATTGTACACACGCCATCGGTAATACTTTGTTAAAGTCTCTGTCATACTCTGACGTTCAGCTTGAGGTGTGTGTTTGCGATGTAGAAGAGGAAATAGAGGCCAATCGTGGGTGCAGGCTCATATAGGCCCGTCTGTCACTGCCTCTGACGTTCGGCGCAGCGAACGCAGCGTAGCGCAGAACGTGCGCCTTTCATAGGAACGACGAGCAGGAACTCGATATCTGCGACCAATCAGTATATGCGTGCACTGCGCCACGCCGCGTTTGCTACGCTCGACGGTGGAGCATGATGAGTCTCTAGGAGTGCCCGTCTCGCTGAGGCACTTACTATAAATTTTAAGCGCTCGGGAAAACCAGCGCCGCAAGCTAATAGTTTTGTTTCGACGATCTTTATTTTTGGCGGCAACACGTGCTTCAATCTCGTTGTTGATTGCGACCGACGAGATGAGAACGGGAGGTAGGTGCTTTAGAGTCCCCACATCCAGCACGACCTTTCTCACCTTTGCATAGCCTCTTCTATACTCACAAAGCCTGGCAGTTCGACGACGGAGCCGATAGAGTGCCCGGTCGCAGATTTGGAGCACGATGATCTGGTAGCACCAGAGCATCAAAGAGCCATTTCTCGGGGAACCTGGACGTGAGAGCACAGCTTTGCAGCGGCGAGGACCCGAAACACAATTGGTCGCTCGGGAGAAGTGTGTTTCGGCGTCTCGCCGCAGCGGGGCGCCAGTCACGTGGCTCTCCTCTCATCCGTTGTCTGCCGCTCAACCTTTTCCATTTAGGCGGCCGCCTTCCGTGGCGATCTGCCAGGCTTTGTCAGTATATAGGAGGCTATGACCTTTGATATCAATACGGCGTCTCGTAAGCATTGAGCTTGCACGCACTGCCAAAGCACGACGGAAAGTAACGAGCGCGTGCTAGAGGCCAGGAATCTGAAAACTATGCCCTGCCGTTGCGAGAATAATTTCATTATGGGGCAGGAGCTTAGCCTCTCATGCGCTTCGCATTCGGCACCTGCTTGTTACAGCTGCAAGCCGAGAAAATAGGTATATATATAAAGAAGAAACAAGACATGACAGAAGACGTTTACAGTTTTTTTTTCTTTTATGTACGACCGCAGTGTGCAATGATAAGCAGAGAAATATAAGCGCCCTTCCGCTGCGGATTGCGTGTTTTCCGACTTCATCCGCAGGGTTAAGATATTGTTAATATATATTTTTGTTCCATCGCCCGATGAAGTGCACTGTTTCCCGGGGGTAAAAAAACAGAAGCAGTATCATACAAAGCAGGGTAGGCAAACAATTTGGCCTCCAGCTTTCGGAGCTTAATCTTCGGCCAACGCGGGGGCTCCTTTGTGTGCTTACCCAGCCGCCAATGTGTACACACACTACCCTTAATTAGAAAAGGAATAATCTGCGAGGAGCGAGGGAACACTAAGGTTCGTTCGTTGGACTTTCTACTGATATTTTCCCCATCTTTCATTTTAATCAACGCTTGGGCACAAGAGCTGCACTTCAGGAGCCGAAGCATAGTCCTAAAGGTTTCGGGAGCAGTACGGAAAACGGGAACACCCTCGGAAATTTCCAGGGCGACGCGCCATGAAGCAGTTGAATCTCGGTATACATTTTCAGACATAGAACTCGCTTAGATGGAACGAAGGAGAGAGCGAAGGGGAAACAGAGAAAGAGAGAGAGAGAAAGAGTGAGAAGAGAGAGAGAAAGGAAAGATATAGAAGTGGTTGTTTATTAAACAGCACTGAGAGGGTGAGAAAGGCAGGGAGGTACTTCATTTGGCCCGCCTCTAGCCGACCTTCGACAATGCTTCCGAAAGCCGCCCATCCGTTCTCATCCAGTTTGTAACTATTATTCTCATACAGTGTTATAGCAGGACCGGGTCCTTCAATGCTATGCGCTGATCAAGTCGTCTGCTGCTTGCGCAGGGGTTGTGGTGACGTCAGAACAACGCCGAGCTCTGATTGGCTTTGATTGAAAGGAAAGTAAGCAGGCCTCATTGCTAGATGCCTTGAGGTCTATCCACTATTTGTTTTTCAATCAGCCAATAAGAGCTCGGTGTTCTGACATCATCGCAACCCCTGTGCAAGAAACAGACGAACTTGCGCTCCGCATAGTGTTAACTTAGTAATCGGACTTTTTTTTTTTCAGCAATGGTGACAGGACGAAGAGGAAAGTGCACAAAAGGAAAACAATATATTCGTGTCTCCGCTGTGAAACGAATAAAAGTCAGTAGGTAAAAATACCTTCGAGCCCATCGTCCTCAAGCTTCTTTTTGTTTTTAAAATGGTAAAATTCGGGTTTGCTAGAGAAAAGTTGATATTGTTTATGCTACAATAGTCGTACTACGGCGCCCGGAACGCATCTCCGACTTCTGTGTTTAGCGTCCTATCCTGGCGTATTGAAAATGGTCCCGAGGAGGCAACAAATGACGTCATGCTGTCGGATGTCGCAATCCTAGTGGTTGGTCGTAGAAATGCCGACGAAAAGTAGGAGCGAACGTGAGTGTCACTGTCGTCACAGCGTCACTACTCATGGCTGCCGAAGCTTGCGTGGACTGACAGGCTGAAGAGCGACATGCAGGAGAACAGGCGTCTGCAACATCCACCCCTGCTGTGACGCCGCCAGAATCGAGGCCGGCGACAGCGTGACACTTCTATGACGTCATCAGGCAGAAATCGAGATACCATTTTTTTGGGCGCAGTAAACGCACCAGTCGGAGACGCGTTCCAGACGCCATAGTTGTACTACAGTGCCCTAGAAGTTGGGTAGTGGGCTCACTCGCCCTGTCTCCCCCGTGTATTGCGCTGAAGCGGCCGATGTCGAAAACGACGGAGGCGCAGCAGTAATTCCTCCTGAAACTTCTCCCGCCCGCTGCCGGCGATTGATATGGGCGATAAGAGCCGCTTAGCCGAGCTGGTCTGGCTAATGCGCGCTGAAAAAACTTTCAGGAGGAAACGCTTACACATGCCGCCGTGACGACATCAAACGCATCAGGCCAAGCCGTCCCGTGAGCCAACTGCAACTCTCTAGGCCACTGTAGCTGTACGCAAGTAAGAAATTCGTCGAGTAAACCCCACCACCTACCAGCCACGGCCTCGATTTTCTCCGCGGGCCTACCAGGAAAGGCAGAAGATAGCCTTGACATGCCATGTGCAGTAAGCGCGACGTATACGTGCGCCCGGGGTAGCGGACTATTTGCGCACCGCGGAGGAATGGCGAGTGGCGGCAATAAGGGCGTGGGCCGGAGCTCCACGCGTGCGTCTCTGACGTCACGCCGCTGCGGTGGCGCTGCTGTCGGCACGATGCATGTAGAGAGGTTCATCTAAAACCATGGGGAGCGTTCGCAGACTAATGGCGGACGCCTCCCGCGCCGATGGGTCGCAACTGCGCGTAGCACTGCGTTGTCACGTGACGAGAAGGAAGGCAAGCGGAAAGGTAGAGACGCTGGCAGACGATCAACGCGTTCGTTGCCTCCTGGCACATCATATTGCGAATGCGGCCCATAAACCACGTGACTCCGATCGAGAAGTTGGACATTCTTTGTCATACAGGCCTCTCTAGGCGCGTGCGCATACGCTGCCCCTCACCTGAATAGGGTTTCTGCACTCGCGAAGTCTCCATATCTGGTGCGGGAACACACAGGTTTGTTTGCAAGCAGCCTGTTGGTCTATTCGTGACTCCAGTAAAACGGACGGCACCCTAGCGGGAAAGCACTGAACTGGAAGAAAACAGGTTTTCTCGCGATTTCTGCTCGTCTCTTGTGGCTTCCGGGATCACATGTTGTCGGTGGTAGGGCGATGGAACAGTTGTCGCGGTAACACTGTCGTTACTGTTGTATCAGCGTGTTGCCCAGGTCGCTCCTGAACGCTACCTATACGCAACCGCGTGAACCAGGCATTGTGCGTCTATCAACGTTCATCAGCACCGTAGAAGGACAGTCCTTGCATCGCTTCTCCGAAGACCAGGCCCATGGAAGCTCGCTTACGCCAGCACGTCGCCGCAGGTTTGAAACGTAGTGAACAGAAAAAGGGGCAAACGACTTTTCAGTCCAACGCTGGTTTGCGGAAACCCGAGCGTTGTGCGTTGAGCAGGCACGTGGAACGGCACGACCTGTGTCAGGGCCGCCATATCTGCCCGATAGTAGCGACCCCCATTCGCGGAGAGAAGTTTGGGTATCGCCGCCTGGTGGAATTCTCTCACAACCAAGAGTGAGGATACTTCAACTTCCTCTGCTGGTGCAAGAACGTGCAAAGCCAAACATCTATGCACTACGATAATTAAAACATAATCGCGCGGGTAGCAGGCGCACTACCCATAGTGAGGAAACCAGAAGAGCCCTCAGCGAGCTTCTATCCGCGAATGGGTCGCTGGTAGTCGGGAATAGAGGCCGTAGACAGATGGCCCTCTTCCAAGAGCTTCCGACACCATTTTGTGTTTGGGACTGACCTCAAAGGGTCGAAAACGAATCAAACAGGCCCAGCATTTATAATAGCGGTGGCAACGCTCCAGATAGTGGAAAGTACTGAGAGTGTTTAGTAGAACGTGCGCTGACGTACGTGGAGGAAAACGGGTCAGTGGGCGCGAGCTCAACCCATGGCTTCGAAGTGACGGCACGAGCTCCAGCCAGTAAAGCGTAGCTTTGAAATACGATATACTAAAACTTTATATTATCAACACTGCCGTAGCAACGACACATCTCTAAATATAATGTCGAAGTAATGAATAGCGCGGTCGAATGCAGTGGCGTGGGCCTGAAGCTTCGGAAAATGTTCTGACCGCAAAATATACCACCGTGAAGCAAGCGCTTACCCACATTCTCAAATGCTACAAAAGAACAAAAAAGTTTTTCATACAACAATTTTTTGGATTGTGTCGTCACGCTCGAGTGGCTGTGGGGTGATTCAATCGGCGTAAAAAGAACAAACGATGAAGCACGATCTTTCGCTTAGTCTCGATGTTTGAATTATTTTAATCAATCATTTAGAGTAACAAACGCTCGTCTAAAACGTTTTGAAGAAGGTTGCTTTCCGAAATCTAAAACACGTTGATTAGAGATGTTTTACTACTCATTTTTTTTCCCATTTAGTACTTGATTTATTTTATTTTTATTCGTTTTACATCTCTCTCATCGTAAACGCGGATAATAATATAAAGAAAACGATGGGAGCTCTGGAGAAAACTGCACAGGCAAAAACGCGCACTCGCTGGAGAAAGAAAAAGTCAATAAAAATAGTTAATTATAGCCACGCACATATCTCCTTGATCAAAATCAACCAAACCAGCAAGTCAATCTTTCCTGTCTCTTAAACATGTTTGAAAGGCAGGAGCCTTAACGGAGGGAAAGAATGAAGACTAAAGAAAATAAAACAATATGGCAGCTGCGGCGACATAAAATTTATAAGCAGAAGAACCGGAGCGCGAGATTAAAAATATTTTATCTGACAATGAAAGCCTTCCCGAATTTTCTGCACGCCCAAACTTTTACAAAAAGGAAAAGAAAACGTGGCAAGGCACTTTTAATAATAAGGCACTGACCCAACCTAACGTGTTGTTTGTTTTGTTGTTGGGAGTGAAAGGAAAGATAGCCTGGACAAATATAAGTGACCTCCCATTACTGGGTAAGCCGCTCCCCGCCTAGGGGCAAGGGAACCCGAAAATGGCTGAAAGATATAAAGTAAAAATTAATCAGGGGTTATAACTATATGTTTTATGGCTGAACAAAGAGGGCGACTTGCTTCAAGGAGATGCGCTTGAGCCAGCTCCTTGTTCGGCTTATGTCATCACAAGCAGTCCACTAGACTCGGCTGTCGCAGAAAGTTCTAGATGCCCTGATGGCCCCACGGTTTCCTATAATAAAGCGCGAAGTAGATATTAGACGGTCGAGTAAAGTATGGGCCATTGACTGTATACCGACGGTACAGGCCCTTCCTCTGGGCTTCATATTCAGAGAAGAAAGGTCAAAAACGCAGGCGAGATGGTGAATGACATCCATAGTAATCCTGAGACGTAGGAACGATGAAAAAACGGACAGAACAACAAAGTCTCTACACTTTTTTCTACTCTATTCAGAGTAGAAAAAAAAAGCGCGTGTCGGATATCATGATGTGCACCGAATTGTCTGGCAGCTGGGGTCGTTGACATTCATGCGAAATTTGATATCATGCTGTTTTTCGTTCGTTTCATCATCAGACTGTGTTTGCGCGCGAAACTCGAGATTTATAAACATTCTTAATCCGAAAAGATAAAAAAGTAAGGCGGCATTCCTTGTTAGCACATCCCATCGGGTGTGAAGCTTGAGAGTTGAGTAGTTACAGCAAAAAAGGAAGAAGAGTAGTTGGGGGTCGTGTGTGTTAAGGCACACTGACAGGGTAATTTAAGCTCGCCGAGGTTTTTAGTTGTACATGACATATGAGAGCCCAACTACCCAAACACAATTTGCGGCTCGAAATTCGGTTTCTTTCCACCCGAAAACCGCCGATCAAGAACTGGCCGGTTCGAGTCTCGCTCACTTTCTTTTCCGTTCTCACGGGCCGTTTTCTAAAGTTTCGACGCGACCACCAAATTTAATCAAAGTCGTTGCTCACTGAAGGCACACCTCAAAATTAAAAATGGAACAAAATATGAAACTCATTTTTTGTGGCTTCTAAAAAAACTGCGGCAAATACGTTGATTGAAAAAAAAAAAGTTCCGCACAGAGAATTGGAACCATTCTGTGCGTGCGTCGTTTCGCGTATCGTGGGACTCGCGGGGACGGCGATGGCAGCGGACGACGGGCCGGCACCTCTACTTCAGAACTGTTGCTCGCGGTACCGGCGAATGCTGTCTGCCTTTAAAAAGAGTAAATTTTGGACTGATCAAGAGAATTGGTATTCATCCCGTACGACACGCCCGACCACCAAGCCGATTCGCACGAAGACGTCGCCGAGCCGTCGCTCCCTTCTCGTGGCTGAAGACATCGCTCGCGCAAGCGTCAAGCACGAAAGTCTGTACAGAGCGTGACACTGTTAGCGCGAAAAAGCGATCGCCGGTTTTTCTGATTTTTCTCTTGCCCCTTGGAAACCAGGGATGTCATCCAAGTTATTATTGCTACAACAAGAGCTAATTTAGTTCTATTATGTAGGCGATAAAATTTCGTGCTTGCTATTGCTATTTAGAAGAAAAATGCGAAAATGCGCCGATGTCGTTCGTTCGCGCTAACAGTGCTCGCGATGTTGTACTTCGGAAGTTGATTATGCACGCGTACGATTTCTTTACTATGCGCGAATGTCGCCAATGCGTGGAGCTTCCCGACTTCGACCCGTGAGTGCTTTTGCTGGAGGAAAATCGGCAGCAAACTTTCCAACCAACAGTTTACTGGCCTGCATTATAACTGAGGCACCCTCAGTAGCTCAGTGGAAAGATGTCCGCTTCAGGCACGTGGTAGGACCGGGTTCGATCCCCAGTGAAAGCGTACCTTTTTTTTTTTTCATACATTTCGCGATGTCTACTACATTTTCTTTTTTTACAATTATCACTGAAGAAACAAAAAAAAAATAACCAGCAAATTTTGTGGTCGAAACGTTGCTGAACTAAATGGTATGAAATTTCCTTTTGACACCTGCCAACTCAATGTAATCACTTTCCACAAATACAAGGAGCATATAAATCAGGTAGCGTTCGCTTTCCCGAGGTGCCCGTAAATGTTCTACAGGAATTGCAGCCAGCCATTGGTTCCGATCCCGTTGATCTTTCGAAACTCTGTCGCACAATGCCGCTTTCCGGACGCAGGACATGTGAGCCAGCTCTTCAGGCAACATCTTGGGTGTATTCTTTTCGGAGCCGATCACGGAAATTCACCACAGGCACTCACTACTCTTCTCCAACTCCTGAATGTACAAAACAACTCATCTTGAGAGTACAGAACAGCGAGCGGAACAAACAGAACTGCAAAAGAGTCGCACGTGCAAACAGTTCCCTCTACGCCGCCACGCATGCCGTCTGCTACGCAGTGGGGGCGAAAAAGCGCACGGTCGGCTGTAGCCGCGTGACTTGCGCCACTCACCTTCCTCTCCACTTCTTCGACCTCCGTGCGCGGGTTTCGGTCTTCCCCGGTTTTCGAGCAGCTGCGTGCTTTTGGCTTTATTAAAAATATGAGCTGCTCTGTTGCAAAATATTAATTGGGTAGTCCTCCGACACCATAATGAAACGCCTGGCAAAAAATGAAAAAATAAAGCATTTGGAGGGGGTGTCGGTGTGCACTTCTGCTTGACTTGGCGACAAGTGACAAAGGAATGCCAGTTTCAGGCAAATCCAGTGGCGGCAGATTCAAAGGACGGACCCAATCGCGATTTTATTTGGCGGATTGTGCACCACGTGACTGGCACGTCATCGGTTCCTGCCACCCTCGGATCGTCCGTGGACGAGCTGACCGATATAATCGAACACCTCTTCACTCGCGGGTTTTCGGCGGTGGACGACAGAACAAATTATCTAGAAATGTGTTTAGTGAAGCAACAAGCGAGGCGTTTATTTGTAAAGACGAAAATTACATGTCGCGTCAATACGTCGTTCCGTGTTTGTAGGGCGATTCTTATTTCCACGCCATGTCAAAGAGGCGTAACCAATGGCATTGTCGCAGGCTGTTTTAACATTTCTTAAGGACAGAAAGACCGTTTTTTGCGATTTTAGATTAATCTTAAAATAACTGGCCAAAATGTTTTTAAGCACCAGCATGGCTGAATTGCTGTGGCTTAGAAGCGTAGCTGTTTTAACGGCTGTAGTGTAGACAGAAGGCTTGACTCTGGTTTCCGTTGTCTCCTTCAAAAGAAATGCTTCATCAGTAACTTAAAAGCGTGCAGCAGAAAAAAAAAAGAAAGACATCTGTATGAGGAGGCATGGAACGTTCGGTTCGTTCCCTATAATACCATTCGTGCTTGTTTTAAATAATTTTCTTGGTGAATTTACAAGCGCCGATTGAAAAGTTTGAAAACTAAAACGCAATTTGATCTACAAATTGCTTGCACTCCCCCCCCCCCAAAAAAAAAAGAAATAAGAAAAAGTAATTGAGAGGCAAAAGCTAACTTGTTGCGAAATGTCAGGATCTAAGCGCTCCGATAGAATGCAATGTAGATTACTGTATGTTGCAAGATGCTGTTTTTGTTGCTCTTGTTTTTATCTTTTTTTAAATAAATAAACCAGAGACTCGGACGTAGCTTTTTCCACAAAACGCGCGAGAAAGCGTTATTTTGATTTTAACTTCCGTTGGGGTTGCGCCACCGTACCACGCGAAGCGTTCGAATCACTTCCGCGCGCTCACGTCACTTCCGGTGATAAATGAAGAAGTCCTTGTTTCGTTGCGTGTTTCTCTCTTCTCTCTCCTTTTCTTTCTCATATCCTGAACCTTTCGGTCTTTCAGTTCTTCGTGGCTCGCGGTTGTGCATATTTTTGCATGGCTGAACCCTTCGCCGTAGATAAAGAGACCATAGGAAAATTTTAAACGTTCTTCATCCTTAGCTTTAATCCTCAACTCAAAAGCGAATGAGAAATCACGTGGCCGTGACGTGCTTGAACACCGAATACGATGACAGTCGAGCTTACATCGTGCGTTTTAAGCACGCTACCATGCAACCGAGTGTACATACGCGTTACGCAGTAACATGTACTTCGTAACGCTGTTACCACGTAACGAGTACCGTATTTAGTTACCTGATTAGAACAGGAACATCCAGTAATGTATTCAGTTATATTTAGGCCAAGTAACGAGTAACGGTATTTCATTACCTTTGAGGAGTAACGTGTGACAGCAGAACAGTCTCGTTTCAATTCTCAACCTGAGTATGCGTCTATTGGGACAAAGGCAGTAGGGCCGCCGAAAAACCACTAAGCACTATGACAGTATAACAGCGTTTACGCGCTAAACATGTCTGTCGAACACTGCAACTGGGAATGTCTTCTACCCAGAGAACAAAATAAGGTTCGTTGGTTGAACCTTCAGAATTGTGTACCGACCGAATGTAAACCAGAAGGTTGCCAACGCGGGAAGGCACATAACCCATTGTCAACTTCGAGCTTTAGAAACAAGAGAGAACAAAAAGAAAGAGGAAATCCCAGATTCACCAGTTGTTTCTGAAGCATAGCACTGCCTGATCCATTCGAGCGCGTCAGTAGAACGACTCTTCAGCGTCGCCGGAGATGTATTCGCAGAGGAAGCGGGAAACATAACTGATGAAAACTTACGAGAGGCAGCTACTGCTTAAACGTAACGACTACTGAAAAGAAAACAAGAAACCAAGAAACAAAAGCATGCAGTTGTGTATTTGGTCGTCAAAGTAACGAGAAAGGTAACTCGTTACTTTTGAGGTAAAGTAACGCCTTCCTTTTGAGAATCAGTAACGAGTAACGAGTTAAGTTAATTTTGAAGCGAGCAAAGCGAGAACGGTATTTAGATACCTTTTTGGGGGGTAACGTGTACATGCCTGATTCGCACGTGATGATAAGCGCCGTCACGGACCTGATTGGCCACGATATGCGAATCCAAATATTCGTCGACGGATTGATTGTTGACGAGCGCATACGTTCCGAGTGACGCAGTGCTCTGTGTCCAACGCACTGAGCTGGGCACGTGCTTAGGCACGGCGGAAGCATCGCAGTGAAAGGCGGAGCATGCTTCTCGATGGACATGAGGAGAAGTACGAAGCATGTCCGACTCGATATCTTTTTCTTAAGTTTCGTACCGACAGAGCAGGCCTTTAGCTTTCTAACCTCCTGTACTATTTTTTTTTTCTTTCTAAGTCGACATGCCGATTAGTATATTCCCAATTTATCCCAGCCCACAATTCGTTTGTCGGTCTCTTTAAAGGGCACTCACAGGGTATTTATGCTCGCCGAGGTTTTTAGTTGTACATGGCGTACGAGAGCCCAACTACCCAGAACAGAATTTGCGGCTCGAAATTCGGTTTCTTTCCGCCCGAAAACCACCGATCGAGAACTGTCCGATCTGAGTCGCGCTCACTCTCTTCTTCGTGGTCAAGGGTCGTTTTCTAAGGTTTAGACAGAACCACCAAATTCAAGAAAAGTCGTGGGTCATCACAGGCGCACACTCACATATTAAAAATAGAAAAAAATTGAAACCCATTTTTGCGGCTGTTAAAGGGCTGTTTGTAAAATTGTGTCGTTTTGCCGTAACAGTATTTTCATCGACATACATTTTTATGTTTGAGAAACAAATAATCTCGATAGAGTTATTATTGTTTTCAAAAATATCCCGATATTGCCTTTCCGCTTCGGTTTCAAACGATAACAAACATAGCTGCTGGAGTTTGCGGAGTGATTAACAAGAGCAGCTCGTCGAGCTCGTCTATTTTAATGAGTGCGAGTCGTCCTGCGTTAACCGAGGTCTTTAGACGAAGATCTCCTCACCCGATCTGATTGCACAGCAAAGAACTGTCGCAAGTACACGCCTTCGGCAGCGCTGATGGCGCTGGGCGGGTGTGGGCCTGGAACCCATTCTCCGACTGATGTGTTTCGCGTCCTATCCTGCAGCAATACATCAAAAGTGCTCCCAATGTGGCAACAAATGACGTCACGGAAGCCGGAGTGTCGTGCTGTCGGATGTCGGGATCCCGGCGGTTGGGCGTAGAAATGCTGGCGAAATGCACGAGCGAATGCGAGTGTCGCTGTCGTCATGGCGTCTCAACTTCTGGCTGCCGAAGCTTTCTGTGGACTGTCACACCAGAGAGCGACCTGCTGCAGAGCAGGGCGTGTGCTACATCCAACACCACTGCTGAAGACACCGCCACGATCGCGACCGGCGAGAGCATGACATCTTTATGACGTCACCAGGCGAAATCGAGGGGACCACTTTTTTGGACGTGGTAAACACTGCAGTCGGAGACACGTTCCAGGCACTATAGTGCGGGTGCTTAGGTTCGTAGCGGAGCGGTAGCGGGACCGGCTAAGCCTAGACCTAGAGAGTTCCACTTTGAACTATGTTGGTTGATTTGGCTTGATTTGTTCCTTTGCTGCATGCTTGATGCTTGAATAAAGATATTGGTTCCCGCAAAAGCGGCCCTGCTGCTCTGTGAATTGTGCGATCGTTGTGACTGCAACCACGGTTTTAACACTCGAGAATAAACACGGGTAAGAAGTGGCGAGTGATTTGGTTTGAGGCAATCGGGCGTTCGGCTCGCATCAAGTTTGTCAGGTTTGTTCCAGTCATGCTGCTTTCGAAAGAAAAGTAGCTCTACGTTTTGTGGTGTATGCCTGGCCTGCCAATGCGAATATTTATAGGTCGCGTTTTAGTTGCGCGTCACGACGTTCAGACACATTGCTCGCGGATGACATGCGAAAAAATAACAAGAACAGAGAAGCTGAAAGGGCAACATATCTATTTTGTTCATTTTTATTATCCTCTCTGTCACTTTTACCGCACTTCGACGGACGCTGACAGACGCTTGCTGTGGACCGTGGCTCCTGCATGATGGAACGGCTAGAACGCCGCTTTCATGGTCGCGTCTTGCAAGCGTCGCAGACGTTTTTAGACGGGCGCGGAATAGCAGACGGACGGAGGCGAAAACGGACGCCGACGCGCAGCTTTACATGTTCCGCAGTCTGCGCATGGCCAGACGACGATGAACGGTGGTGTAGAATAGCAGACGACGCCAGAGGCTTCCGCTCGCTCTGCTCGCACGGCTAGCTGGCGGCTGTGCCAGACATTCCAGACTCGACGCACCGGATGTCCGGAAACGGACACAGTAGCGCTTCCGAGGATGTTCGGTCGAGCACGCCAAGCCAATCCAGTAGTAATAGGCGGGGCCACTGATTTGTGGGCGGAGCTCACGAACGGGCCGTGACTTCCACCTCGTAAATGGCGTTCTAGTGCGTAAGTATTGCACCAAATATTTTGCTTTTTCTTGTAAACCTTCCGCGAAAAAAATTGTAAGAAAAGAAGGAAAGTTTTTTTTCTGTTTTAGCGTACTCTTCGGTTCGATTCATTATTGCTCCATTCAGTCGTGTTTAATTTTCTTTGCTGCGGTGAAAACGAATACACCCTGATATCACCTAATATTTTCTTTATGTTTTTGTTTACCACAAGTGCCAAAACTTCGAACATCTTGTGCACTTTACTTCCAAAGTTTGGACACTCGCTGTGTGTGTGCGTGTGCGTGCGTGTGTTTGTTTGTGTGTGTGTGTGTGTGTTTACCGTTATGTGTGTACACGAATCGCAAACGAATTAGCATCCCGCTAAAAACGCAAGTACTTAATTTCGTTTCACCTTATGTCCAGATGCAACCGACGCTAGAAGCTGATGGGCCAATCAGACAAAATCAAAAGCGCACCAACATTGTGTTCATCCTTCTCGGTGCGTGTTCTATCATCGCTGAACCAGTCATAAACAGAAAAGGCCCAGTGAGTGGCGCAAATGTATCGAATTTATATGTACCTAAATTTATCAAATTCAAGCCATTCCTGTAAAGTTTTTAATAAGAAAATATGGGGTTTCATTCCCAGTAGCAGATGCCATTTTATATCCGTGTGTTCGCGGTCTTCAGTGACTGTTGCTTTACACAAAATATTGAAGAAAAAAACAATTTTTTTCAAAAATTACTTAAGATTTTGGATAAAAAAAATGGGTGAGCTTTAACTTTGGCATCATGTCCCGATTATTAATCCAACATTTTGGGCGGAAGTTGAATGTTTGACTACGCGTTGCCTATTTTTGCCCTTTAAAAACGTTTTGTTTTTTTTCTGCTTCTAAACACAGAATATTTCCGAGTGCTCTAGCGGTAAGTTAAACGAGCTCAAAAACGAAGTTGCAATAAAAAAGAACGAAGATAAAGAATGTCTATAAATTTGGCACACCGAATGCTTTTTGTAAGTCCTGCTAAACATCATATTTAAATATCGAAATATAAAAAATAAACACTTATAGACTAAATTTGGAAACATGTGCGCTAGACAGAAAATTTAAGTATAGATCTAGAGCCGTTTGTACTCAGTATAAACGGCTCTGTATAGATTCTCCTCTAAACGCCTAATTTTGAACAAGAGTATATCATGATAAACAATATTACCTAAAACAGTCTTTTTTTTCTCATTTGTTTGCTAGTCACGAGCAAATAAAGAGGCGATCCGTAAGGAAGAAATCGTAGATTGAAATCAACGAAGTTAAATCAAGGACACACCTCCTTTATCTTTCTCTTTGTCTCTCTCTTCCTTGCTTCATATTTGCTGTCATTTTTTTCTTTAGAACCGGAAGTGTATCGACGAGGTCGGCACACTTCTAAGTTTTGCTACTACAGGTCTTACTTAAGCCAGTTGGTACATACTTGTATAGGGTCAGCTGATCAATTACAAACTAGAAAACCGTGAGAGGAAAGCATACACCTCCGCTGACTATCAACTTGCTTCACTTTAATACTTCGTCTTCCTTTTTCCTCTGCACTGAGCTATAGTGGTAAAGCCATCCCCATGTCCGCGCGCTGCACCCATTAGGGTGTTATGCGGCTGTGCCACGTCCCAAGTATTGCCGCTTTCTTTCGCGTGGATAGTGATAGACAGGTGCTCACGCACCTGACCACTGTCTTCGATGGCCAGGAGCTTCGATTACTTCCCATGCATATGCGTTCCGGTGCCGCCCCATAATGGTAATGTTGTTAAAACTAGGAGTGCACTTGCAGGACCTGCAGTATGCAGAAAGATGTCCAGCCGATATTCCTCTAACAGAAGCCGCGTGCTCCCTAGCCCTATTCAAGTTTCCCAGTTTTGGTATACTCTGCCACAGGTAAGACGCAGACCTAGTACAATATTGCTCCTTTGTCTTCGTTTCATATATTTCATTTTTTTTTTTACTTCTAGTTATCAAGTTTGCATTTTCCCCCTTTGATTGTTGCGTCTCCACCGCCAGAACATAGCATAGATCAGAATTATTAACGTATCCGCGCTAGGATTTACTACAGAGTTGCCTGAAGTTGATGGAAGCTTTCTGCTAAAACTGCAGGAAAATTCGTTAACCCGAGTAAATCAAGAAAAATCAAATATTATGTTTCTCTACACTTTGCATGTACAAAAAAAAATATTATGTGCTACTGTGGCGCTTTTTTGGGCCAAATGAAGTAAAGAATAGGTAAGCCAGCTCTATTTTTTATTTCATTTCACAATTTTTTTCAGCCGTACTAAACGCTACAATAACCCACAGCGATTTTTTGGTGATTTTGAGATAAAAGACTTAGCGATAATTTTTCATAGATTAAAACAGTTTTATTTATTTATTTTGACTTCGGAGGTTTCATGTATTAATGCTCCTAACTAATGAATGTACCAGCCTCGATCCCCTCTGTAGTAAATCCCGGCGCGATAAGTTAAGAAACCGATTTATGCGACCTCTTCAAACCACCATTGATCCCTTTTCCCATCGTGGTATGCATAACCAAAAGCTCAAAAGGTAAATAAAATCACATGGAATAAAATGTTTAAGGTGAATGGACTCGTGACAGTTTGGAATTTAATTAAGAGGATTTGCTACCACTTCAAAATAAAATCCAGCCGGTTTGTCTAGCCGGTTTTAACAAAAGTCGCTGCATAAGTTTCAGTGTTCAGTAACATTAGCCTTACCTAGATCGTCAATTACTCGGGCAAAAGAGATCTTACCCCTCGCTACAGAAAGCTCGTTAAATTTTTAGTGCACGTGACACGTTGCCAAGAGCAGGAAAAATCACACACACACAAACACACACACACAACTAAGCCGAGGACTATATGAACGGAACGGCTTTGAGCCCCGAATTGGCCGGGAAATTGGCTTTCGAAACCTCGGAGCTGCCGAGGGACTTTCTCCACTCATCGACGCTTTTGGCGGGGCGGGCTATAAATACGGGCTTAATGTTTATACCGTATACACTGAAAGTCTATAAACCATAAAAAGAACAATTAAAAGCGGGACTACGTTGACGAAATTTATTCCCGCACGAGGTCGGGACCGGAGCCCGCGTCCCGTCGTGGGCAGATGGCGGGATAGGGGACGGAGCAGACGAGGTTACGACCACGGTCGGTCACCTTTATTGGCTTTTCCTCACGGGTCAGCGGCGTTCGGCACGGTTCAAGCTCCGCGTGTTCGTCTGGGGTGAATGGTACCATAAGCTGCGCTGGAAAATATGGAGAAGGAAGGGGGACAGAAGGAGCACACTTAATGCAAACTGTCATAGATAAATCTAATAAATGCACCCATGCTCACAAAATAAAAATAAAAATAATCTGACTCTTGAGAACTGGGTAATTTTATTGGCGGCGGAGAGTGCTAGTTTGATCGCTCACGCACAAAATAAAATAACAATAAAGGCTTGTGTTCATGTTAAATTAGAACAGATACCACCGAAAATGTTTACGACGGCGTGGCCATACAGCTTCTGTCGCGTGGGGATGTTCAATAGTTCAATAGTTCAATAGTGTTTGTGCACGCTCTTTGGAGTAGACCTCCAGGCGAGCGGGCGACAAGGAAAGGGCAGGGAGCCCATGCACAGAGTGTGCCCTTGTCGCCCACCTGGAGGTAATCAATCTATTTACAAAACAGTTGGGGGATCGATTTACTAATAATAGTTGGGGGAGGGGGGATGTGGAGCAGTGAAAACTATTTAGAGGGTCACAGTGCCAACCGTGCACCCTGGATATCAGCTGGCAGAGTTCCTTTATGGATTCCCTGTCGCTGTGAATCACTGTCGTCAGTTCTGGGGTAGGGCCATCCACAGCTCAGCGAGCCCGTAACAGGCAGGTTCTTCTGTGGCGAAGCGTGCGTGATAGGACTGGCTGCAAGCGGCCAGGTACGCTTATTGATGCGCGGTCTGTTGGAGCAGTCCATGGTCATCCGATCCCATGATGAGGCAGAACAGTCTGATGGAGGCGACGTTTCTACGGTGTTGGAGCGTCTGCCACCTCGCATTTCGGAGAAGGTTTTCGGTGGAGGCTTCCGGTAAGTGAGAAGCATTGCTCTCGGGGTACTACGGCGGTAAAACGTGTACGCGGGATGTTGATTACACAAATCACACAACATCATACAAAAGTGAAGAAAGGTAAAAAAAAACGCCAGCGAGCGGGTGAATGACATCCATACTTAACCCTGAGACGTAGCAACAATAAAAAAGAAACGGACAGACCAACGAAGTCTTTAAATACTTCGTTGTTCTGTGTCCGTGTTTTTTTAATTGTTTCTACGTCTTAGGGTTAACTAAAGAGGGCCATACAAAAGACAGTCTGTAGACATGTTCCAAGCATAATTACGCATAAAACAGACATGTTTCGATCATGCTTGAAGCTATGTTCGCAGATACCTTGTCATAGGGTGGCAGCCCCTGAGACTACTATACCGGATGTAAAAGAATATATCACTGCAGCTACTCAAGCACTGTCAAATGTTAGGCGTGAGTTGACTGTTCTGCGGACGCGTTGCGAGGATAGCGACAACAGACAGCGGCGCTCAAACTTGCTTTTTATGGATTATCAGACAAAGAGGAGGAGACCTGGGCTGAGTCAGAAAAGCTTGTTCTCGATATCTGCTCTGCGAAACTTGGTTTACCATTAGAACCTGGCATCATTGAACGCGCCCACAGGATCGGTCGTTTCGGCCCTAATAAAAAACGCCCTGTCATTGTAAAGTTTTGCTCAACAAAGCAAAATGACTTAATTCTAGGGAAAGCTTACAAGTTCAAGGGTACCACGTTTTCCGTAAGCGAAGACTTTCTCCTGCCGTGCGTGAAGCACGTCGAGAACTCCTACAGTTTGCCAGGCCACAAAATAAACCGTTTAAACTAAAATTTAACAAACTTTCAATTGGAACGCAAATTTTTGTTTATGACCCTGAAAGCGAGAGTGTTGTGGAAGACAGGCATCCATAACATCTGTGTGGTCGAGACTCACCTCAGTGCCCTCAGATTTAAAAGAAAAAGTTCTTTTTCTGTACTTTACACTAACATAAGAAGTATACTGCCAAAGCGTGAAGACCTATCATTTATTAACTGACTCTTGTACTGCCGACTTTGTTTTTCTAACGGAAACATGGCTAAGACCTGACATAAAAGACTCTGAAGTGTTTCCCACGAATTTTAATTACAATATTTATAGGTGTGATAGGGAGTTCCGACGTGGGGATGGAGTACTAATTGCTGTACGGAATCATATTGTAGTTTCCTTTGTTCAAATCCCTACTTGCCTTGAAATGGTATGGCTACGGCTGCATTCCCACTCTACGTTTATCTTTCATGCGTGTCTGTCTATAGACTGCCTCGACTAAGAGAATGCATCATGCACTCTCTTAGGCGACTTCAATTGTCCTGCCATCATTTGGGATACTCTTTTCATTCTCGAATCACGTTTCATGCGAACTTATAGACACATGTCTTACATTTAATCTACCACAGATGATTACTCAACCAACCAGATCAACCCAAAGAATATGTCATATTTTATATCTATGCCTCACTACTGACACTACACTTTGTTAAAAATATAACATACCCCCCCCCCATTAGTGACCATGAGGTAATTCATTTCAACATTGAATTTGAAACTCAGCGGAAGTCGCCTATATTTTAAAACCATTAAAGACTATAATAAGGCTAATTACTCCGCAATTAACATGAGCTTGAAATATTTTTCGATAGTTTTCAGTGTGGCTGTATGAGCAGGACAGTCGATGAAAGCTGGATTCTCTTCAGAAATAAACTCTCAGCACCTTGCCGACACTAACATCCCGTCAATAAACATAACTGTGTGACAAATCGAATCCCTGGTTCGACAAAAACGCTTAACCAACTTAACAGAAAAAAGAAAAGACTATTTAGCCATGCCAAACTATGGACTACCGATCTCGCATGGAAACAGTACAATGATATTGCTAAAATTTATATGAAATCTATTACAGAGGCGAAGCCAAGTTCTTTAACAATGACTTAGTAAACATTCTTCGCTATTCACCTAAAAAGTTCTGGGAATGAGTTAATCCAAAAACGTATAAATCTGTACAACCCCAATGAGTGATGATCGGTTGCCATTATCGGACGAAGAAAGCGCCAACAGTGCTTCACCACTATTTCACATCAGTCTTCACCCCAGATGACCACAGTATAGGGTGGCTCATAACCAGGCTCTGATCTAAAATCGACCGTAAAAATCGGCGCCTGCAGTAGCAATCTAAACTTTTCGTCAAAGGTGTAATTCACAGGTTGGTTGTGTCTTGTAAAATTACAAAGCGTAGTCTCTTTCTGTAAGAGATAGGGCCAAGCAAACTTGCCTCGGTCATTGGCGGGCGGCGACGCAGACGACCAAGTGGAGATGCGGGGTGTGTTTGCCGCTCCTATTGATATATGGCGCTACCTCCTTGTTTCGGACAGAGATCTGGTTTCGGTTTGCTTTGCGGAAATATTGAAAGTGCCCGCGTCGACCGTGGTTTATTGACACGAACATAATCTTTCTTGTAATCTACCTTTGGCTTGAAAAATAAAATGCGAGACAATGATAGCAAAACTTCAAGTAACAAAAATAAAAGAAAACGTGGTTGCATAATGACAACGCTGACGGCGCTCTTGCAGCCGGCGGATTTCGTTTGCCGTGTCGTTCTGCTTTCCTTCGCTGGTCGGTTTCATCCTCGGACGCTGCTTCCGAGACCTTTTTTTATCTGCGCGTTGGTGAGAAAACAGTCCACAATGCGTCACCTGACCGTTCAAGAGAGGGCACAGGTCGTCCTTTGGTTTACAGAAACCAGGAGGTAGGGCAAGCGGAGATCGAGGTTTCGAGCCACTTGTCATAGGCGTCCACCCACCCGTCAGACTTGTCATGCGCTGGGTACACCGATTCAACTACAGAGAACACTGTGCAGACCAGGCTGCGAGTACTCGAAGAGAGGTCGCCACAGCAGAACAAGCGTCACGCCGTGCTTGCGGCATTTGCATTGAACCCACGCCTGTCCGTGCGACAAGTCGCAAGACAACTTGGAATCAGTAAAGTTTCGTCTGGAGGGTGATCCGCCAACAAATGTATCCGTTCAAGCCCCAGGTCCTGTTCGAGCTGCAGCCAGATGACTATGAACGGCGAAAGCAGGTCTGCGTGGACGAACTTGGACGCATCTCCATAAACAGGAACCATCTTCCGTTTCTGCTTTTCACGGCCGAAGCAATTTTTCATCTGGATGGGCGCGTGAACAAGCAGAACACCTGCTGCTGGTCCGAGACAAACCTCCACTGGATCATTGAAGAGGCTGTCCAGTCACCAAAGGTCGTACTATGGTGTGGAATTTGGAGGGAAGGCGTTGTTGGTCCATTCTTTTTTGAGGGCACGGTCACCGGCGAATCCTACCTTCTGCTGCTCGAACAGGACGTCTTGCCGGAGCTGGAAGCTTCGCAGATGCAAACGAGGTATACATCTTCCAGCAAGACGGAGCACCCCGCATTACGCCACCACAGTGAGACTGGCTCGACAGAACCTTCTCCCGGCAACTGGATGGGTCGAGGGTCACCGACAATGCCCTGGCCCCCACGGTCCCCTGACCTGACAATTTGTGATTTTTTGTTTGGGGGTTTCGTGAAAGCCCAGGTCTGCGCTGATTCGCGTGCGCATGATGACGGAACTGAAAGGGCGCATTCTATCCGCCTTCGATGCGATCACGGACAACATGCGGGAGGCAGCCTTCAGGGATTATGAGCGAAGACTGCACAAGTGCCTCAAGTTCGAGGTGGACATGTGGATCTGAAGACAACGAGAACTCAAGGCACATATCTATCCATTTTGTACATATGACCAGCGGCTTTCACAACCGCGAAAACCGCGGGCTTCTGCTGGCAGGCTTTTTCAGAGCTATTAATTGCTGCTTATCTGGAGCTTGCTTTGGCATGCCTTGGTGTCTCAAAAGTGCGGTCTAAATAGCGTCCAAAGTGACGCATTGGGGCTGTTTTCCCACCAACCGCGATAAAAAGGTCTCGGAAGCAGCGTCCGAGGATACAACCGACCAGCGAAAGAAAGCAGACGGCACGCAGACGAAATCCGCCGGCTGCAAGAGCGCCGCCAGCGTTGTCATTATGCAACCGCGTTTCTTTTATTTTTGTTATTTGAAGTTTTGCTATCATTGTCTGCATTTATTTTCAAGCCAAAGGTAGATTACAAGAAAGATTATGTTCGTGTCAATAAACCATGGTCGACGCGGGCACTTTCGATATTTCTTTAAAAGCAAACCGAAACCAGATCTCTGACCGAAACAAGGAGGTAGCGCCATCTATCTATAGGAGCGGCAAACACACCCTGCACCTCCACTTGGTCGTCTGCGTTGCTGCCCGCCGTTGACCCAGGCGAATTTATTGGCCTTATTTTTTACAGAAGAGAACTACGCTTTGTAATTTTTCAAGAAAAACCGACCTGAGAAATACACCTTTGACGAAAAGTTTAGATTGCTACGTACAGGCGTCGATTTTTACGGTCCATTTTAGATCGAGCCTGGGGACTTGAGCCACCCCATATATAGCATGCCTCATCTTAACAACGCATATCACACTCCCATGGCTGCCATTGAAATAACATATTCAGGTATCATAAGCTCTATAGAAATGTCACAGTTGTCTTCCAGTTCTGGGGACGACAAAATTAACTCCAAATTACTGAAAAACACTAAATTACACTCAGCTCGTTTTCTGTTAATTATCTTCCAACAATCTTTGTCTTCTGGCAAGCTTCCTACAGATTGGAAAATAGGCAGAGTGGTCCCCATACACAAATCAGGGGATCGAACTTTACCATCAAATTATCGTCCTATATCTCTAACCGGTGTCCCGTGCAAGCTACTTGAGCACATAATATATTCAAATGTCATGAAGCATTTCGAAAATAACCTCATCCTCTTTTCAAACCAGCACGGGTTCAGACAATCATATTCTTGCGAAACACAACTAGTACAACTTGTTCATGAAATAAACAGTAACATCGATAATAGCATGCAGACAGACGCTATATTCATTAATTTTCTAAAGCATTCGATAAGGTATCCCATAGTTTACTCATGCTCAAGCTGAATCAACTTCACATTCATCCACTCGTAACATCATGGATAGGACAATTTTTAACCAATCGTACTCAGCATACTGTGGTTAACAACCTTATTCTCCTGTATCATCCGGAGTCCCCCAGGGCAGTGTTTTCGGACATCTGATTTTTTTAAACATTTGTAAATGACCTATCTGATTACATAACATCCTGTATTCGACTTTTTGCTGATGACTGCGTGATTTACCGATCTGTATCTAACCTGAACGATAACATAACCCTAGAAGCTGACCTTAACCTAATAGCCGACTGGTGTAAGCAGTGGAAAATGACAGTTAACTTTTCTAAAACAAACCTCGTTTCCTTCACGCGTTCTCATAGTCCTCCCTCTTTCACTTACATCATGTGCAGCCAGGTAATTACCAAGTGTCCATCTTACAAATATCTAGGCGTTCACTTATCTGACGATCTCTCGTGGAACACGCTAATAACACACGTCCTGTCTAATGCTAGCCGCTCTCTTCGCTAATCTTCGACGGAATCTAAGACTAGCACCATCATCAGTTAAACAACTAGCCTACACTACACTCGTAAGATCGCAACTTGAATACGCGTCATCCATCTGGTCCCCTTGGCAACATTCATTGATAACAAACATAGAGGCACTTCAAAATCGCCCCCCCCTCCCCCTAATCAGATGAATTTTTTTAGATTACTCACGAAGACACCAGCATCACTTCTTTACGAATGAAAGCTAACCTTGATCTGCTCTCATCCAGAAGAAAATTATCACGCCTGTCTCTTTTTCACAAGATTTACTATCATAGCCATGACATCAGAACTTCACTATTATTCCCAGCCACTCGCATATTTCCTCGCATTGATAACGTCTGTAAAGTTCGTCCAATTTTCGCCTCGTCAGTTTCGTTTCTTAACTCCACCTTGTCATTAACAAGAACAGACTGGAATAGCCTGCCTAACAGTATCGTGACCCAGACAGATCATAACACATTCATATTCCAACTGACCATCCATCTGCATTTGTCCTAATAGCAAAGTCAATTCGTGTTTATAGAAATGTTTTATTAATGTATTTTTCTGTTTAATCAGCTGTTTTTTCTTAAAAATGTTTTGAGTGTTTATTTTTTCCTGTTTTTGTTGCTTTATAAACAATGTTCTCCAGCATGTAACCCACTTTTCTTTGTTCCTTTATATAATGTTTTTTTCAGCAGGTACCCCAACCTTGTGTAATGCCCGTAAGGGCCTTCAGGGTTTAATAAATGATGATGATGATTATGTGTGCAGCGAACACTTTTTGTCTTTTGTACGACGTACGAACAGTGTGACAGGGCGGCTTGACTTTATTTGTAGTAGGTCGCACTTATGTGCAGCCATGCCTTTTGTCCGACTGTCTTGGCGTGCGAAACCGCGTTTTTTCATCATGCGAGGCGATATGTATATATATTTGACGTAGGACTACGTCTTTCTCCGTGCTTGGAAGGGGGTGCGAAGTTGGGAGACCGATGTCATGTAAACTTGGTCACGGAAGGGACGTCACACAGGTGACACCGGAGCGCCGACAGATTTAAAGTCCCTCGACGCTTCTTTTTACAAGTAACGACAATACGAATGACGAAGCACATTCCGTTAGAACAAAATGGCGTCATTCAGTTCACTCTTCTGCTTTGCGCCACCTTTCGCTTCCTAAAATCTGCACCGTCACGCAGTCGGGGCTTCAAAGAATATCGCTACTTGTAGGAAACTCTTATCTAGGAACTTCAGACCGATTTGCATCGCCGCGCTCCCTGACGGCGCGTGCTGTCGAGAACTGCGCAATGCGCACGCGCGTCCTTTTAAGCTGTTTAATTAAAGTTATATCGCACCGTTATCAAGCCCGTCGTAAAAGTTCGGGCCGGCAGTTCGACGGCAGTGCGCTGTACGTCCAACTGAAGTTTTGGGGTGCATTATGTGGGACAAATGGGTATAAGGCTACACCCCTTATATTTTTTAGAGTGTTATTCAAACATTTTAAGTGATTTTCTGAAAATCTTAATAGGAGAAAAGGGCTCATTTTCGCCTGTTTTTTGTCTTTGGCGCTATAGAGCTCCATCGTTGGCCGTCATTTTCCCATTCGAATTTTCAGAAAATCACTTATAACTTTTAAATAAGATATCGGTTAGGGCTGGAACTTAGGTATCTTCATCGGACCTCTAGCGCTACCTTTGGGCGGAGAGGGAGCGTTCGGCGACGCGTAGTTTATTTTTGCGGTAAAACAATCCTGTAAATTGTTTTGGGGGACATCATGTACGTCGAATTAAAATTTTGTGGTGTAAAATACGTGACAAAGGGTGTAATACTACACCCTTTCTACACTCATTTTTAGAGTGTATAATAACGCCAAAGAAGCAATCACGATGCATGAAGCGGGAACAGTCACGCACAGCGTTCCTCGAGCCGCAGTCCGACTACTCATACTTAAAAGTGGTCACGTGGGAGTGCTGTGAACGACAACGTGGCCTATGCTCTGCGCTTCAATCCTTCGCAGGTCTATAAATGCATTACACTCTATGCTAAACGAAAAACAAAAATGTGACAAACGTTACCTGCGTTTGCTCCCGTGCCCACAAGTGCGTTTGTGAAATTGCTGCTGCGATTGTTTTTTTTAGTTACTGTTACTGTGTCGCTCCAGCGACATTGAAACAAACCCCGGGCTTTTACCCGTTCTGAGGCCATGCTTGCAATCCCTACCCGAAGAGCCCTCCGAGCAGATGACTGTACTCTTTCGTCTTCATAAAGACCTTGAAGCGCGGTCCGTGCAATCTGCAAAGAGTCAGACTGAACTCGCCGCTGATGATGTAAACGCAATAAAGCTGGGTAGATAAAACATCGAAAACAAAATTGGTGGCATGCAGAAAAAACGCGACGCCCTAGAAAAAAGAAAAGCCACTTGACAATTTTTAACAAGACATGACCAACTCTCAAGGCTCAGTTGAAACTCTAAACATTCAGCATGACCCTTTGCAATTACGTACTGACGAGCTAGAGGATCGATCTCGGCGCGACAACCTTGTTTTTTATGGTGTTCTCGACTCTCGTGAATCGGGGGACCAATCGAAAGTACAAGTAAAAAAACATTTTGGAAAAAAATGATTGACACCTATAAATGAGAATGCAACCAACCGCGCTCATAATTTGGGACACTACTCATCGAATAAATGTCGGCCCATCATGGTAAAGTTTTCTGGGTACAAAATAAAAGACAGCATACTTTCCTCATGGGCAAAACTAAAAGATACAAATGTTTAGGTTAACCAAGACTTCTTTCCCGCCACGCGAGTACGAAAAAAACTTATCGAGTTTGCTAAACATCAGCCAGAAACACTCCTTTATCAACTGCGATACAAGACTCTTGTCATGAACAAAAAACATTACATGTATGACGCCGCAACTACCACTGAGACGGAACATGCGTGACGACAATCAGTAGATTGCCGGCAGTCCAAAGATATGGCAAGTGTAGTGGGTGACATAAGGAAACGCAAAGGGCAGTGGTGAAACTTTTATCGGATGTTTCGGTTCTTATTTCATACATTCGAAGCATTATAAAGAAGCGCGGTTACCTAACCTCTACAATAGATACGTGTAATGATAATATCATAGTACTAACAAAGAATTGGCTGCACTCGGAATTTCGTGAGCACGAATTTTTCAGGCTGCTAACCGCTTCTTCTATTTATCGCTGCGATCACACAAGTACAGAGGTGCTGGTGTACTTTTAGCCATTTCTAAACACTTTTCATATCAATGTATTTTTATCCTCAGTATTCTAGAAATCACCTCGGCTATTGTTGAAATAGGTTATCAAAAAATTCTCATTGGTGTTGATTATCGACCCCCAAATTACGCTTGTAATTTTGAGAATAAACTACACGATGTAACCAACAAAGTTTATTCTCGCTTTCCCACGTTATCATAATTTTTGCTTGGCGCTTTTAACCTTGCAAAGATAATATGGAACTCTGAAATACCCAGTACGCACTCCGTCTTTACTGTAGCCATTAATCTTTTCTAGATTTGAGTTCTTTTTTTTATACGCACAACTAGTCAAACAACCCAGAAGAACAACGCAATCTGTCGCGAACATCCATGACTTTGTACTAACAACTCGATAAAATATTATAACCAACATCAATTATTTGCTCTGGCTTGAGCGATCATTGTTTACTGTCATTTCAGATTAACCTAAGCCAAAACTTTTCGAAACTTTAAAAATGCAAACTTTGAAGCAATTAATAACAAACTTTTTAGATTACTTGATATTTTTCTAAAATACTTTGATGTCCTCAGTGTGCAAACTAACTGAAACATGAACATGGCTCAATAGTTTAACAAGAAATGCATCCCTACACGCGGAGCCATCTGCAACAGAAACGCTCTGTGGTATAACCATCACATTAAGCGCCTATCAAATAAAAAAAAGACGTTCTGTATAGATCTGCAAAACTTTCTTCCAATAATGCTCGTTGGACAGCTTACCTATAAACTTGCTTCCAATGAATACGTAACAAAAAGCTAAACATGACTTTCTTCATAATACATTGCCATCTATGCTTCCGACTGATCCGAAGAAATTCTGGCGCGTTATAAACCCTAAGGACAATAACAATATAACCCTCATTGATAGTGCCGAAGATGTTATTCTCTCTAGCCTGTGTGCGTCCGCTCTTAATGATGTTTCTAAACGTAACTTTTCCGCAACCACAAAAGTTTCGCTACCACCTCCGCACCAGAACGACTGCACTGTAATGTTTCCGATAAGAATGGAGCCTACTGGTATTGAAAGAGTGTTTAGAACACTTAAGCAATTTTTCGCTCCTGTTCGACAACCAAATCTAGTTGTTATTTTTCTATCATACTATCAAAGAGTTTTCAGCAGACACATGACAATGCTTTCCTCCCTGCTGAGTTGAAGGTCGGGAAGATGATTCCGCTTCATAAATCAGGTAACAAGCATTCCCCACTTAATTATTGGCCCATTTCTGTCACCCGCATCCCATGTAAAATCTTAGAGCATATTATGTTCTCGAACTTAGCTAACGTTTTTTAGTCTAATTTGTTCTTCACATTTTCCCAACATGGCTTTCGGGAAACCTATTCATGCGAAACGCAACTGGTATCCTTCACGAATGATCTAAACATTATTCTCGACCACTCTTCATTAGAAGATTGCATTTTTTTTAAGTGTATAAGGTACGTCACATATTATCACTTCACAAGCTGCATGAACTTAACATAAATTCTAAACATCTAAACATGGCTTGAATACTTTTTAGTTAATCGTTCACAGTGTTCTTTTTTTTTTTTGCTAACAATCAAAATTTTGCGTCAGTCGGCGTTCACACCGGTGTACCGTAAGGCTCGGTGCTTGGTCTTCTACTTTTTTTATCTGCATTAACGACCTACCTTCTTGCGTCTGCTCTCATTCATATGTTTGCCGACGACTGCCTATTGTTTCGGGAAATAACTTGTAACGATGACTTAACAACTCTTCAATCTGACCTTGACGCTATCTCTGTATGGTGAGAAACTTGGAGTATTGAACTAAACATTAACAAATGTACATTTTTGCGTTCTTCCAGAATAATGTAAGAACTCCCACTTTACTATCTTAACAACAATCCCCTAGACGCCGTACTTCATTATAAGTGTCTGTGTTTATATTTATACTAATTTTACTTGGAATGTTCAAGCTGGATATGTAATTAACGACGCTAACAGAATGTCGAAATATTTGCGACGTAACTTTTCCCACGCATCTTCTTATCTCGAACTATCACTGTATAAAACACTAATTTGCCCCAAAATTGAATATGCCGCATCAGTTTAGGATTCCGGCTAAGAAAACCTAATTTACTCAATAGAAATGGTTTAAAATACCTCCGTTCGTTTTATATTCTCTAATTATAGTAGAAAAGCCAGCATAAGCACCATAAAATGTAGTCGTGACGTACCATCTCGCCGCAAAAAATATTTCGTCTCTGTCCTCTTCACAGGCTATATCATCACCCATACCTTCGCGACAAACTTATTTTTCATTCTCAATACATTTAATCTCGATTAGAGCATGCTCACAACGGTCGGAGTTTGATTTTCTACAACTAACGCTTGCTTTCAGTCAATTTTTTGCCATACGCACATCTGAAGAGTGGAATCGCCTTCCTGCACCAACAGCTATCATCGAAGATCGTCAACATTTCAAAGAACGCATTAGCTAACATGGTATAAGTATAGGAGCCTTTCTAACCATTGCATATCTAATATCTCCACTTTGTGATTTAAAAAAAATCGTTGTAACCACTCACTCTCTTTAATGCCTTCTGGCAATAAGGGTATTTTTAATGAATGAATAAATAAATAAATAAATACATAGAAGCTTCCTACAAGAAAGAAACACGCATCAGACGGTGTCCGCAGACTGTCTTTTGTATGACATAATATTTTTTATTTTTTTATTTGCATCAATTACAACGTACAGGATACTGGAGGCTTGTGGAAGAAGCTGTCACAAGGCTGGTTTGGCAAAGCCACAGGTCCCCACATTGGCATTTATGCAGCACTAAAAATAATCAACATACCATAGAGGTTACAGAATTAACAGAAAAAATAAAGAGAGTAAAGAAAATAACAATGGACACAGTTAAATTACGTCCCAACCACGCAAACGAAAGATATCTGGAAAGGCATTAACAAGAAAAATCAAGAGCGCCTATAGGCACAACTCTCAAGGTTTAATAATATTACACATCATTTTTTACATAAGAAATGTCGACTGGGGGCAGAAATAACAACGCAATGCTTTAAACGTGATATCCAAAAGATCGATATTTTCGGCAGCTAATCTATTTAGTAATCTTTGTAATTTGTTTTTCAACGTATCTTGCCCGTAGATTGTTCTATGAGTGCTAACTTTCCAAGGCTCACTATGGCGCGTTGTGTAGGCTGCAGGACTACTTTTGTAAGTTAGCTAGCCCCTTTAAAAACGACGATTTAGCTTTGACTTCTTGTTTAAAATGCCCTAGAAAGCCGATAATCGTACATTTTTTTGGATTGGTAATACATTATATTTTACGAATAACTCATGTTGTTTGTAAAAAGTAGTGCGAGCGCGGCTTCAAGCGCTCAGTGACTCAACTGGAAGGTTGTTCTGGGAAAAAGGGTGTGTGGGGTGGCGATGGGGTCATCGGCAAGAAGGGAAAGAAGCGTGGTGAAGGGAAGGAGGATAGAAAAAGGAGGAGAGTAGGCAGAATAATTTTGTGCCAAAAAATAAAAAAATTCCCGAGGAGAAAAAAAAAGCGAAAAAAAAAGGGTGGGGGTGCTCACTTTATTAAGCATACCCCCCCCCCCCTTTTTTTTTACTTTTAATTCCTCGAGGACACCCTCGGGGAACCGAACGAACGGTCTCGTTCACTGCACTGCAACTCCTTCTATACACCCTGTCAAAAGTGTAAAGCCTCGAGCGTCTAGACAGTGCGTTGACGTCTGGGGGGTCTTTTGCCTTCTATTGCGTGGACGTCGCAGTTGCAGATGAGGTGACCTCCACAGGTGATGAGGTGCAGATGAGGTTCGGCGGAGACAGTTCAATTGGGGTCCGTTTTTTTTTCAATCGGTGAAGGAACTGTGGGGGACAATCAGCACCTTAGTAAGAACTTGTGCACGGAACCACCGGCCAAAACTAGACTGTCGAATTTCTCCTATTCTTTATTTTAATTATTTATTTATTTATTTAATACTGCAACCTCATTGAGGTTTTAGCAGGGTGGATACTGTGGTACAACAAAATACACCAATCTTCACGAAAAGTACATGACAGTATAAAGACACGCTGCAAACTATGCCACGATCACCAAGCCGGTTCGCACAAGTCATTGTGATACACTTATAGAAAACATTTCAACACGCCGTTCAGTAGTTGAAAAATATACATTTTCATCACACTATCAAAAAAGGAAAATAAATAGGTATAAAAGCAATATTCATCCGTGCCCTTGGTGACATGATCGCCTATCAATGGCTAAAAAGAGGAAAGAAAGAAAGTAAGAATTCGATCGTCATCAACACACAACATTTCAAAAACCTTATTTGCTTTATTGTCAGCTCGGCGAGATAAATGTGATGCTTATCTTTCATTCTTAGTCTGCTTTATCAAGTTGGGATAGGAAGGTCGCCAGAGAATCACTGCCTACAACTTCTGGGCCGAGGCAGTTCCATTCGCAAATTGTCCTAGGAAAGTATGACTGCGCGAAGACGTCGTTATGGCTGGAATATTCTTTCAATGAAAGCGAGTGAGAACGTCTCGTAACGCGCGGTTGGAAAAATGAAATGTAGTCACTTTTATTTATCTTTAGCTGGTTATTTACTTGTAGGAAAAGAAATTTAGGTCGCTCCCGTTGACGTCTCAAACTGATTCTTTAATAACAAGTTGCATTCCTTTTTTCGGCGATATGTTAGCGCGAGGTAACTTTTTTATGTAAATTTGCGTTTGTGTAGATTTATGTTGCCGCAAACACAGAAATCATAATATTTATTACTACTTAAGAACTCGTTCCCTGTAGAGTTCGCAATGTTCATTAATTGCACGTTGCGTTTACTGCCTGGTTATTGTTCTGTTTGTTCTGTACCAATCAACGCCTGTTTACAGTTTTATTATAAATTAACGATATGCTTATTTTATCTCAGCGAAATGCACATCCATTTCAATAATTATTCACACTTAAAAGGACGGCATGCCAATGCAGGAACACTAAAGGTACTTAACCTTTAGAATCGATTTTCCTCAAGGAGCGTCTCGCGAACTCTTCAGTCTTTCGCAATATTTGCAGCTCCGCGCAACGAGATTTTTTTCTCGTATTTTATGCATATTGAATATTACCGTACAAAAGGACTTGCGCAACGGTTATAAAGCCATAAAATCAACGCCATAAGAAAGTTCTTATCCCGAGCTTCCACGACGAGAAGGGTCATTTGTGACACGTGCCTATGTGCAGCGCGTGTGGTGTGCGTGTGTGAGAGGTCGACGCCCTCTTTATTCAAATATTATATATTTTCAACCAAAATTATCAACCTGAACTGAAAATAAAACATATTGTTCGAACAAGGCTCCTAAAGATATTTTCATTACTCGACTCCTCGGAGCTCTAGAGGCAAACGGAGATAAAGATATGAAGAAATACACGATTTGTACTTTTGGAAACATTGGTTGCATTGGATATTATTCCCTGGATACCGCCTCCACGAAAACATATCCGAGTTGCGTATGTACCGCGTCTTCGTTATGAATGCCGAATTTCCGGTTGGTTATTCGTCATACTCTACAGCCGAAGGTGCGACACGTTCGGCTGCAAGATTGTAAAATATCTTGCAGGATCTGGCACAGCACACAATCAATGAGTTATGCGCGGATAAAACATAATTTTTAAGCTGTCGCCAAGCAAATCAAATAAACAAAGAAAGCGAGAAGCAGATATCACTAAGAACAGCGTTTTAACGAAGACTGCAAACGATAAAAAAATATTACGAAAACATGCAACAGTTTTTGAATTGTCGTTGAATGCATTTTTTTGTATTTATTTAGTCATAAGCAGTATATGTATAAATTGAGGAAAAACGAACAACCTTCGACCCCTCAGGACTCAGCTCGCAGCTGTTGAATGAGTAGCCACGTGATCTGGTACCGGTCTTTTTAAGCCAATAATATTCACACTGCCTGTTTTCTTTTTTCAACACAAATATGTGAAAACTTATACCTGAGAGTGTAAAGCACGATAAACACATGTTCGCGTGGCAGAGACCTACGCTAATCTAAGTAATGAAATGTTGTGGACAAGCGTGAAATTGAGAATACAACAATAGTATTCATCATTTGTTCCATGAGGGAGAGAATATTTCGGGACGGCATCATGCAGCTTTTATACTAGGGACATTATTACTTTTATTCGTGGCCATGAGATTGCAAATACTTCAGGGTGTATTAATAATGTCGGTGGTCAAAGAGACGGGAATTTTGTAAGGAAATTTCTCGTTAAGAACCCATATGTTCTGAAGAGTAGTAAGGCGCCAAGTAGTAGTTCTTAGTCACTGCTTTCAGCAAAAGCGCTCAATTATAGTCCCTTTCACGAGGTAATAATGATTAATTTTGGTTTTAATCGCGAAACATGTACCTCCGTTTATCTTCAAAATTATTTTTTTTTGCTTGATCGTTGCCTGTCGTTAGGCGCATCTTTTCAGCAGTTAACGTCCGAAGAAAATACGAGTACAAATTGTTCCTTCGCTGATATTGGGACCACACTAAACCTCGAACAATCTAACAAACGCCCCCCCCCCCCCCCAAAAAAAAAAAATACAATATAAAGAAAGAAAGACGACAACAGCAACGATTTTGTTTTTTAATTGACGCACTTTTTGACGCGAGAAAAAAAAAAAGAAGAAAGAAATTAGCACGAGGGCGAAGTTGTAGCTCTCGCCTGATCTAGCGCACCGGGACGCCGAAACGAATTCCTGACCGATCCATGGGAGCGGAAAGGCTAACCTCGGCGACTCTTCGTCACACTGTACTCGGGATTGCGACAACCGCGTCGATAACCATCTTGGTGTAACCATCCTAAGTCCCGAGATTGATTTCCTCGCTGCCTTTTTCCTGCCGCACTCATTTCGCCCTGAGCTTCGTTGTTTTCTTCCTGAGTAGTTCTCTGTTACGCCGTGCGCAGGAGAAAAGTTCGGTGGGGCGGTCACACCGCGAAGGCAACATCGCTGAAGCAATCAAGTCAAGCCTCTTGATGGTCAGTCCACGGGACGCAACCGAACTGGTGAGAGGAACTTGTGTCGGAAGCGAAACAGACAGCAAGATTTTTGCTGTTGTTACACTGCGAACAAGTTTGTTCGAAGCATGCGGGGAACTAACTTTGTGGGTTAGTTTATTAGCTTCCTTCCAACCTATAGTGTAAAAGGGAAGAAAGTGTTTCGTGCCGATCACTGACACTGTTCTTTATTCTTTGTTAACTAGAAACAAAAAGTGTAACACGAAATGAAGACATTAATTCCGGTTTTGCGGTTTATTACTCTATCTTATTTTGTGCACCCTGCGTTACAAGAATCATTTTTATAGAAGAGTACTCTGCAAGCGGGCGCTTTCTTCAATCAGAGGCGAAAACTAATTATGGTTGGTGCTCGGAAGTGGAACCTTTAAACGCTTCGGCGAACAATGCGTTACCTATCCTGCCTCCTTGGCGTCACCTGTGTTACCAAACGACGTGCCGACAGTCCGTTCTTGCTTGCGCTGCTTCGAATTTATTATTGCTATTTTGCTCGCTGCTCGCAGGGAAAGCATAAGGAGGTTGAAAATAGGAGTAAAATGATATGAGAGAATCATGTATGCTTAAGTTGATTTAATTAAAAATTAGGATGGAACGGGAACCGACATGCTAGTACTTATTTAGTGCTTGTTACTGTGGACGGTAGTACAACTTTCCGCTTGATTAAAAGGGCTATGCGATATGTACCCACCTGTCCATTTATCATGTCCCACATAGTGTAGTTCGCTGACCTCAATTGTGGTAGGCTGGATCGCGGATCGGAAGCCCGTCGGCGGCACAACAGGCGGCTATTGCTTGACACCGGGCAATACGCGCAAGCCTATGGAAGAAACACAGAGAAGTAGGAATATTGAAGCTTCTACATAGTGCTCGAAGGCGAGTATTTTATGATGCACTGCGATCATTATGTCGGGCGTTTGGAGATCGAATCGGTATTTGTCAAGCGTTCGACCGCCGATTTAAAAAAAGAACATCAATTGTGCCGGAGCACCACTGACTGTCGCGGCGTCGCTTGCTTCAATTTCTAAATAAATGACACGTTTAACAAATGAACCACACGCTCCGAGTTTTAGTTCGTCACAGAAGCCCTCACTACAGTTCAAAGCAACAGCTTGCACCAGAAGTACACTGTGCACGCGCTTGAAATTATGCGAATGTCCCCAGTAAGTGCCTTCTCACTTCAGATAAGGCCAGCTGAATTAGAGTAAACATACACACAGCTGGCGTTATCTGAAGTGTGAACCAACTAGCTCAGCTTGAGCCTGTTACAGAGTACCTTCTAACTTGTAGTCTGCTAAGCTCTGATGACTTCGAGATCACGAACGACTCCAGATTGACTCTCGGCAACACTCATCTCATTGAACCGCATCGCATGTTTGCGCCCAACAAAGTCGAACCATCGAGCCCCATCATAAGATATTTATTGAAAAAAGGTGATTGGTATTCTAAGGCTTCAGATATTTCCTCCCAGACTATTAACTGTCATTGCCGGAAAACACGACGAAAGTTTAATTGTCGAGAATAGCTTGCTAACGTGAGAAATTGCTGCTTTCCCCGTTTCTCCTGTAGAGTCCCATGCATTAGCCGGTGTCAAGCAATGGCTGCCGGTGGTGTCGCTCGATCCCAGCAAAAGGAAGACACGGGCAATGTATGCGTCGCATGTTGGGCCTTGGGGAAGTTGCTTTGGCCCCAGGTAACGACATAATCACAGCAACGTTTAGCGAGAAAGCTCCTGCGATCTTAACGGTTTTTTCTAATCAACGAGTTTACGAAATGCCCTATAGAATAAAATTTTCGCATTTTTCTAGCTTCCTTTGAAAGTTGGAATGTCTCAGACTCGAAATGAAAGGTATACGCCGCGTGTAGGGCCGAGGGAAGTTGTTTCAGCCCTGGCTCACCGAATAATCACAGCAACTTTTAGCGAGGAAGCTCCTGCGATCTTTAACCTTTTCTACTAATCGACGAATTTACGAATTGGCAGTTCTGAAAATTTCGATATAACGTGCTGTTGTTACAATAGCTTGCATTCAATCGCAGTTTTTTTGTTTTGTTTTTCAAGTGAAAAGCTGGCGTTTGCTCAAGTGGCGTATATGAACTGTCCTGCTATATAACAATGCATCAATACTAACTATTAAACTTAGATGCTCAGATATGTGTTCGCCTTTGCAATTAACATGTTACAGACATAATTATTTCCTACGAGTATATTTTTTTGTAGCTGGGCCGGTGTCCTGCTCATTAATATCAGTGTGCTATGAATCATAACATTCCCATCACTGGGTTTTTTTTTGTTTTTGTTTTTCGAATACTACACATGTTCAGGAGAGGTTGAAGGAGTGCAGCCCCACGCAACAAGTCTTCCAGTCTGGTTTGTCTCATTTATTAACATTGGGGGTCAGAGATGCGAGTGTCCTCAAAACCTCCACCGCATACAGTGAACACAATCCTTGATGTATTGACTCTGAAGGCGTACAGGCTTGAGTATGAATAAGGTGCGTGCAAGTTGGTTACTATATCAAATATGTTCATTTCCTCTCTATTACATAATCACTAATTCTTATCAAACGGTTCCATAACAAGTACTTTCTGCAACAGTATATGTCAGGCTTTCAGTCGAAGTAAGTGAGTTCTTTGTTGTCGACAGACGCTCCTGAGCACGTTGGTGTTCAGTTTGGTCGAGTTGCAACTTTGACTGACTGATGCCGTCTTGTGATCATGCGTCATGTGCCGCCACTGACATCTGATGCACTGAAGCGGCAGGGCTGGCTTCTAATCCGCAACGGAACTTATCATCACTTGCGAATGCCAAGCTCTATGATGTGCTTAAAAACACGGGGGAAGCTTGGGGTCATAGCAACGGTGCCCTAGCATGTCACGACCGCGTGATTTCTCAGTTCGCTTTTGAGTTGAGAATTAAGCTAAGAAAGAAGAAAATAAAAACAAAATATATCGTTTTATGCCCTCTTTAACACGGATATCTGTGCTACACCAGATAAAACTATTGCTACTTTTTGCATGCTGGTAAACTTCCGGACGACCACTTGGCCTGTCGGGAAGAACACCTCATGTCGGGTGTTCGTCTTTCTTGATGGCGTGTACAATCCTCTCCAGACCACCATGCTGTCCTTCCTGGTTGAACCCCACCAGCTGTTCATCGCCAAGATAAGGGTGAGACCGTCGTTGATGGGTGAGACCGTCGTCGACGTCGCTCAACGCCAGCTGGTGAGACAATCTCATCTTCAATGAATGATTGGGTCTTGAAGAAGTATGATGCAAAGCACACATTCGCTGATCATGGGTCAGTCGAGCAGCAGTCATGTTCCGAGGCGATTGTCCTGTCATGGCCGGCGTAATCGGACCTTGTTCCATCGGAGCGAAGTCCGAAATTACAAGGACAGGACGTACGTCCCACGAAGCGACCGTCATCCCGGCGGCGCGGAAAGCTACTCGCTAGTCCGTGCACCTACGATACTAATAGCAGCTCTCGTTGCCCGACAGTCCCCTGCCTGCAAATTGTCTCACTTCACAGAATAAACAGGCACCGTTCCTCCAGAGGCCCGTGCCGTACTGGACCTACATGCAAAGCGTGTTTTACCACTTTCCAATGAACGAACGGAAATATCAACGAAATTAGACTAAAAAGTTGCCGCCTGGCGTCGCTAGCAGCACGGTTATAATGACAACCTCCCAAGCCCAAAACGGAGATCACTATCAGCGCTTCTGACGTCGTGCATCTAGATGATTTTGCGTCATGTCGCTACTCTGGTAGCTACGCTGCCATATGCAGTGGCTCTAGGTACACCGAACAAAGATACCTTTAATGCGTCCTTCACGCGAGCGTATCCTATTCTACAGCCAGGCGCAGAACACTAGCTTCGCCGGCTGATTAGGCCTCCTTGCATTTGAGTCAAAGAACAAAACCGGAAGACAACAGTGACCTCATGGCAAAGGTACGCAGACGAGCACACGCGAACTGTAATCACTCACTAAGCGTCAACATCGAAGCCTTACGCAAACACACGCGTCCAGGTGTATAGCCGGGGTGCAGGACTATTCGGGATGGATGGATGGATGGATGGATGGATGACCCCTGTTCCCTTTTAATTGAACGGTTGCAGGAGGAGTCGACAGCAGCGCCCCTGTCGGCCTGTAAGACGACTGACATAGACCGCCTCACCTCGAAGCATGAGCGAGAGGGCGGTGAGTTCACTACCCCACTTTAGGCCATTGTACAACCATTTAGTTAAGAAACCTCTTCTTCTACACCCATTCCTTACGAGATATGAAACTAATGGGTGTGGAAAAAGATCTGCAGTGAATGATTGCTAGTCAGGCAGAGTGTTTGTCCTCTTTTTCTCTTTCTTCGTGTATCTTCCTATGTTCAGCTGGCAACTTTCAGAAACATGAATCACCAAGTAGCTCAGAATCGACGATGCGCGACGCTGGCTCTGCGAGTCGAGGAGCACGCGCGAAGGACCTTTCGTTACGTCATGTTTTCCCTTCTCCTTTCACTACCCTCGCTGCCGCGGTGGGTCGTGGTTTCAATGCAACTTCAAAGGCGCTCTTCTAGGTAACGCGGGCGTAAAATAGCCTACTTTTTGTGATACTCGTGATGCTTGTAGTCGGATTAAAACAAATCAAGTGTTTTAATCATATGCAAGACCGCTTCAGCTTTCCTTTAACCTACCGCTAAAGGTGACGAAAATAATCCCCGGAGAAAGGGAACAAGAGGGACAAAGGACAAACACAAATCTCCAAACACAGCTAGGTGACTTGGTGCGCAGACTGAAAAAATCCGCCTGGTCCGGGTATCGAACCCGGGACCTCTCCATTACAGGTGGAGCGCTCTACCAACTGAGCTAACCAGGGGTTAGACGTCAGTAGAGCAAACGGGTTTTTATCAGCCGCCACCAGTCTAACATCAACAATAATAATAATAATAATAATAATAATAATAATAATAATAATAATAATAATAATAATAATAATAATAATAATAAATAATAATAATAATAATAATAATAATTATAATAATAATAATAATAATGGATTTTATTTCCCATTCTTGTTGGTACAAAAAAGGAGGACGTCAGGACAAAAAGCTGCGGTTGCAGCTTGACGAGGTCCTGGCGCCCTAACACACTTTGGCGGTGAACAAGGGTGAAGCTTGCAATTTAAGGTTATGATTATAATGCAATTAAATGCAAAGGTGCAAGCGAGCTGACGTCCAACCCCTGGTTAGCTCAGTTGGTAGAGCGCTCCACCTGTAATGCAGAGGTCCCGGGTTCGATACCCGGACCAGGCGGATTTTTCAGTCGCGCACCAATCACCTAGCTGTGTTTGGTGATTTGTGTTTGTCCTTTGTCCCTCTTGTTCTCCTTTCTCGGGGATTATTTTCGTAATTCTTGCCCAGCTCGCTTGCACCTTTGCATTTAATTGCATTATAATCATAACGCTAAAGGTCCCTGTAAGGAGAACGCTTTAGCGATACGTACTCAAAATCCAGGCAGCGTGACGCACCGTGACGTCACGGTATCGCGTGAATTGCCATGTGACAGCGGGACAGTGTCAATTCCTGGCGCCTCGTCCCATTACGTGACGTGGTCACGTGACCTGGCGTCATGATACACTACTCGTTCACACCCAACGTTAATAAATCTAATAACGTCGTCGAAATCATGACTTTACTTGGCACCACGTTGCGTGACGCCATGCGTCAGGTGACCTGACGTCGTATAGCGCATGCGACGCGATCGCGCGACTAAGTGGCATGTAATGTGTTAGCAACAATGTGACTAGGTGACTCACGGTGACACCAACCACGGGATCACCTGACCCATAGTGGCGTCCCGCAATATTTATCCGAGTATGTACGTCACTTCTGTGTCGCGTCCGTCGGCACGGCCACCGGGGCCGTAATAAGCTTCTCTAGAGCAGTGATGGCCGAGGAGAGCTGAAAAAACCCAGTGCATTCAGCAAGGGGCCATTTAGCATTTAGCGGCCATTTATCGGGTTGTATAGTGAGACTGTACTAAAATGTTCAAAACCGATAGATATGTTATTTCGCGTATGCTGCAGGAAACATTACTGGTGTATCCAATCTTCGACTCTCATTCCGCTTTGCGGCAGCGGAAAGTGCCGTTTTAGTCTTCACTCCTGCGAGTCTCGCTCGCAGTCTTTCATTACGCGCTGGTTTCGTGCAACATTCCCGATGTACTTCACGCGGAGCGCAGTCTCGGTAAAGGTATGTCGAGCTGTCACCTCTGTACCAACATAGGCGCCCTGCGGCCCTAAACTCGTTAAACACAAAGTTGAAGCCGAAAGTTCGCGAACCGCGCCGATTCGACGTCGGCGCAAAATGCGCGAAGTCATCGTCGGGATACATCAATCGGTGCACTCCGTAAACTTCGGCCCCAACTTTGTGTTTGACGAGTTTAGAGCTCCTGGGGCCCTAAACTCGTCAAACACAAAGCTGGAGCCGAAAGTTCGCAGAGCGCGCTGATTGGACGTCGGTGACAAAAACGCGAAGTCATCGTCGTGACTGTGCAATCGGTGCGCTTCGTCAACTTCGGCTCGAACTTTGTGTTGAACGAGTTTAGTGACTCCTGGTGTAGCAAACGTATACCCGTAACAACCATGCACTTTCTCAAGCAAGAGTCCGAGGTCGACGTCGTCTGCAGCGTTTGTACACAACGTACATCTAGAGAGTGGAATACTATAAGGCGAGCGAGCTTTCTAATGTGCGTCTTCGGCGCATCGGAACGCAAGCAAAGGCACGCCAATCGAGGGGCCACCCATAGAGCGCGTAGAGAACGAGACATGACGAAGGGGGGCATATACTCCCGCCATCATTGGTTGAGGTCGAGGGGTGGAAACAAACGCACGAGTAGAGCCGTGCGTTTACTTTCCCGCACAACACTCGGAAAGGCAATCACCGTAACTTACGGAGGCAGTTCAGCGAATGACGATGCCCAGACATATGTTTAGACCAAAAAACGGAGTCTGAGAGTGACATTAAGAAATGCAAGCGTGACGTTTTGCATTGCTTAATGTCACAACTCAGACTGCGTTTTCTTGGTCCAAACACATGTTTCGGCGCCGTCATTCGCTGAGCTGCCTCCGTAAGTTACGGTGATTGGTTCTGTGAGTGTTGTGCGGGAAAGTAGACGGACGGGCTTTTTTAGAGTGTGGCACGCCATATATACTTCCTTTCAAACTAATTCCGAGCGCAGGCGACCCGATCCGATATGGCCCATCAGGCGGCGCCGAAATTGCATGGTCACGTCGCTCGTTCGTCATCTTTGTGCTTTTGTTATTGACGGCCAAACCAATTCTGCACAGTAAATGCGCGTGATCCTTTTTTTTTTTTTTTGTGAGCGATTGACTTTTGTTGGTGATAGAAAACGCACAGAAACAACGAGTGCAGTAGCGATTCACTTTTGCTGCTGCTTGATTGGCTCTTTCTGACTGCAGCATCGGCCGCATTTTGACTTGGACTGGGACGGAGTATACACCTACACAGTATTTGCAAACAAGCCTGCCTTGTCCAAACTAGGTGTGGGCACTGCGCGTGCGCTGAAACCGAATTCGAGAGGGGTGGAGTGTTCGCGCATGCGCAGTACCGACCTCAGCGCCGCCGCAGGGGGTGACGTCAGTGAGTTGAGTTGTCTAGAACGAGAAGCGTTCCGACCAAATCCACATTCCTATGAGAAGCCGCGGAGAACTACGAGTAGAAATAGCCGGCATCGCTGTGGTCGCTTCTTGTGTTTGTGCGATGGGCCCAAATTTTCACGGTAGTGTGATTGCGCTCGACTAAGCTGTAACGGCAGTGCCTTGCCGCCACACGCGTTTCGTTGGATTAAGAGATCGAGCGGGGTTTGTTTTTCCGATTGATGAGCGATAATTTTTCCCTCCGCTCCTGGACGAAATCGTGATGCCGCGAAGTAGGACGACTTGCTGCCTTCTTGTGGGTGGAGCTTGGCAATGTGCATCAGTACATTCTTCACCTGGCATCGACTTTGGGTATTTAACAAGTTATCGGTTGAAACAAGATACGATGAACACTAATGTCATCACTTATACACTCGTTTTTGTAACCCTTGTAGCTCAGTTTTACCTGATACGATCACATTTTCCTGGCACCTATTTTGTTAACATTTCTTATCCGACATAATTTATTTCAATCATTCCGCCTTCTTTCTTACGAACGAGTCGACAGAGAATAATATCGCACAAGACGTACGCTATGAAATTTGGTTCAAATATTTACCCGGAAACTGCTTTGAATCTTGGAATTTTAATGTGAAGCCGGCGGCAACTTATAGGGAAACCTTTTGAGAATTTCTAATGCCTAAGAGAATACTGCATATTTCACTCGCGGAGCTTGGACCAGCTCTAACAGCCCCTAATTAGATAAATGGTACAGTCTCCTGCAATATGAAAGACCCGCTGGGAGCGCGTGGCCAAAGTGGTGGCTGGCGGGGCGCAACGAGCGCTCCGGGCGATTCCATTCTGCTTTGAAGGGGTACGATGACTTGGGGCTAAGCTAAACCGCGATGCGCTTGTGAGTTTCTGCTTTCGGTTTTGCGGTGGAGAGCAGATCGTCAGCGCCATACCGCAGTTTGCTTTAAAGAGAATTTGAAGTACTTTTCAAGATATTTGAGTTAGAAACGGAAGTCTATATTGTCTGGTCAAGTAAACTTAGTTTCGCACTCGATTTCTGCAGAAACAAACGTAAACCGCATTTAATTTAAAAGAAATGCTGTCACTTTTGCTAGTTTTTTCGTTTTCACGCTCTCCTGCGCTCGGCAGGCCGCAGTTTTTTTTACTTTATTTTACTTTTTTACGAAATTTTACTTTGCGATTTTTATGCTCCCATTAAAAAATAAAAAATAAAAGTTAAGAGCCCAATTTGTAAGGTGTCTACACTAAACCTTTTTCTTTTTGCTTTTTCGAATTAAAAAAAATGTTTTCTTCTCTTTTACTTTAAGTTGACACATCTATATCCTGTTTATGAACTACATCAGTGGTTCTCAGCCGCTGATATTTCGCGGACCCTTGTGGATCGGCGGTGACGACGGAGGACCCCGTTCATGGTGAGGGGAAGACAAAGTATAGGTTAATAATGATAAATATTTAATAAATGAATATAAATAAGTGATAGTGTGAAGTGGAGTTCTCCTATTGACATATACACGAGAAAACTCACCCGGAAATTGGAACGTTTTCTCTCAATCTAAGAGAAAACAACTTTTATTGCCGGGCTTGACTGATGAGGCAGGGCTTCGCGGACCCCTAAAATGCCTTCGCGGATCCCAAAGGGTCCGCGGACCCCCATTTGAGAACCACTAAACTACATCATTAGGTTTATAATGTGAGCACGTTGGTGAATTTCTATGATACAAAAAATAAATCACAGGGACGGATACGACGACACCTATTTCTCGAATAGTCTTGTCGGGCCTCTTCTTTCAGTAACACATTATTACACATTTAAGCATGACACAGTGTTTGCAATTTGATCCTGCAGAAATAACATAAACGCTACCTCATAATTTATTTATAACAGTGAACTTAGTATATGACCTCTATTTCGGAGCATCGTATTTTAAAGGATAATCGAAGATATTGGCATGATTTTGTTTTTATATCTCAAGACCACCAGTAAAAATAATATCATGACATTTAGTGATCAGGTATCACTTAATGCGTGAAAAACACAAAACCTTCTAGAATCGTTTAAGAACGGCTGTGTCCGCCTCCTCTTGTTATAACTTCGTGGAGCCTTCTTGCGCACTGAGGTATGCAAAAGACGGCCAGATCGTCACGTTGAGGCAAAGCAAGAACATTCGTCTCTCTTTAACGGCCCGCCAAAGCGCGTCGCGCGACGAGTCAGCCAGGCGCCTCTTGCAGATACCTTTTTTCATTAGGCCCCACACATTCTCGATTAGATTCATGTCCGCTCCTTCGGGCGGCCAGGGTATTTCTTCTATGCACAAATCTTCAAGACAATGTCGCACCTGTCGAGCCGTGTGTACGAGACTCCTGTCGTGCTTGAACGCAAAGCGCCCGTCCGGATGGGGTCCATCCAGCAGATATGGCAGCATTATGGGCTGTAAGACATTTATGACTCAGCATTCAAAAACGCCCCTCAATCTTCTGAAGTGCACTTAATTCGTCGAAGGTCGGCATGCCCCACACAGACAACGTACAGTGACCTCTTGCAACAACTTGCTGGATGTATTGAGGGTCATACGTAAAGCAAAAAAACAAAACAAAACATATTCTATGGATTGTCACGTGCTAATAACATGGTATCACTGTAGACAATGTGTGTCAAACGTAGACATGCATATAATCACAAAGCACCAGGGTTTGCGGATTCACAGGAACAGCTAACACGTTTTCTGTTGAAAACATTATAGGTGCTCAAACTGCAAGTATAGCATGATGCTGGTTCTTCCTGCTCTCCACTGTGTTCATGCAAAAGCGAACTAACAATGACAGCAATAAAAATGAAAGCCTAAAGCGCTTTACAATCTCTTCATAAGGCAATTAAATGCAAAGGTGCAAGTTAGCTGGACAAGAATTTTGTCCCTCTGTCCCTTCGTCCTTCTTATTTCCCTCTTCCTTTCTCCCTCTTGTTCCCCTTCTTCAGGGATTATTTCCGTTACGATCTCCACAGGACCAACGCAAAAAAAAAGAGTAAAGTTACATGAAATTTCACTAATAAATAAATAAACATAAAAATGCACAAATCCTGATTTTATGCTGAACTGGAACAAAGATCAAGATATCTCAACCTCATGTAGCAAGGCCCCCCACTTGCAGCCTCTGATCCCATTGACTCGAGAAACTTGATTCGTCCGTGAAAATGATCAGTTTCCACTGGTCGTGTCCCCATTTGGCATGACTCTTCCCGAATTCAAGCCGGAGTTGTCGATGTTCTTGACTGAGCGGCGGCTTGCGGCAGGCTACACGGCATTTGAGCCCGCACTCCAAAGCCTTCTCACTATTACTGCACTTGACACCGAAAGAGACAACTCAGCCTTGAGTTCGCTGACAGTCATGAAAGGGTTCTCAAGAATGGCCGCTACAATCAGCATGTCTCGTTGCGTTTTGTTCTCCTTGGACGCCTAGCATGCGGGAAATCTGCCACTATTCCTTCTGATGGTACGCCTTAATCCACCTCCCTGACATATTTGCGGCTATGCCCTACTGACTCAGCAATTGCTTCCTGAGAAAGACCGTCCTGAGATAAGGCGAGTATCCTGACCCTGTAAAAGCGCGAGATCCATGCCATACTTCTAAGAAACGAACGCGTTCTTCAACGCCTTTTGTCTTTTAAAAATTGGATCCAGGTATAATCTTTAAATTGAGTTTATTTCGTACTGCCTTTCTTATATTTTACACGAGAAACAACTGATAAAATAAAAAACAGCAATTACATTGATGCTTGTTTTGATCCTTCGTGACCATATCTTGACGCCGATGAAGGGCGCTCCGCCGCTATACTGACCCACTCCCCTCTATAACGCCCCAGAGGCAAAAGTTTATGTGTAAATAAATAAATAAATAAATAAACACACTTCTCCCGAGCGATAGAATGTCCGCTCGTGCTTCTCGCTTTCCTCGGGCTATTGCTCTTTTCTCGTCGGGTTTGAAAACTATGTTTCGGGTCCTCGCCGCTGCAAAAGCTGTGCGCTGACTACAGGCTCCCCGAGAAATGTTCTCTGCTACAAGATCCTCGCGCTCTAAATCTGCGACCGGGCACTCTATGGCTCTGTCATTGAACTGCCAGGCTTTTTGACGAAAGCGAGCTTTATTCTCGGAGAACGAACATAGAATAAAATAAAATACCTTCTTCGATATCGAGACGTTTCCGACGCCGGCTCATTGAGTTTCACGTTTCGATCCACACTTCGTTTGGACTAATTTCATTACTTTCGTGAACTCGCAGCGGATCACGTGTCGTTACGATTGGAATAAACGCTCGATATTATTAGTTGTGCGGACGAACCATTTGTGCCCCTTAATTTATGTTCCATCCAGTGTTGCAGGCGTTACCAAAAAAAAATTAAGAAATACGGTACTCGTTACTTGCAAAATGAAGGAACGCGTTGATGACTTACGTGACCTCAAAATAAAAGGAACACGTTACCGTTACCGTTACCGATAAAAATTAAGGCACTTTACGTTTGCGTTCCTTTTTATTTCTAAATTTGCGGTAACAGCAGTTGCTTTTTGGCGACAGCGTTTTTCGACATCGGGACAAAGGGCGTGGGCGTTGGGGTTTTTCTAAATGTGGGACTTTTTGCGTGAGGAAAAGACAGGCGAAAGTTTGAATGTATGAGGAATGAGTGCAATAATTAGCCTTTGCTTTGCTTCTTACCAACAGTCGTTATCTAGCTCATTGTTCGGATAACAAATCAATAGAGACCCTTTCCACGATATTATTTATTGAAACATCTCTCCCTTCCGCATCCTCCTCGCTCGCGGTGATGTTTGACGATACTTCCTCAGCGTGCATGCCACACCATCCAAATGTCTTTTCTTTATTAGCAGACAATAAAATGTGAGCTTGTTCCGATCATGCACTACAAACGAAAAAACAACAAAAAAACTCAAATATGGCGTTTGGATGGGTAGATCCGTACTGTCGAATCCTTTTATTGACACTTGTACGTAATCCAAATATTCTACTCAATTCGCTTTTTTATTATCCACCATTCGAACCAATTTTGTGTCTCACGACATGCTTCCAAATGTTAGTGTTTGGTGCTCTAACTTAACAACGTCAACTTTTTAGTTTCTGGTTATGTTATTATTTTTTATTTTCTAATTCGAAGAGCCGGATAGGTAAACAAAATAATTCCGAACTTCGATTATTTTGACAAGGTAGGCATGCACTCTGCTACTTCATAATACGTATTTTGCCGCTATTCTTAGGCACCCCAGTGTTCGAAGCACACCTGATAACAACGGAGACGCCTGTAGCGCATATTGAAAGCCTGCTTGCTTCGTACATATATGTGCGCTTCCAACATCTCTGCAGACAGTTTTTGTATGAGCGATGTGACGGGGCCGTCCTACGAGGAAGATACACGCCTCAAAACAATGTCCGCAAACTGCCTTTCAAATGGTGCATTAACTATAGGTGTGACTACGCTAATTCGGAGAGCAAGTAGTCTTCTTCTTGGGCAGAAGTTGCGGTGAAAGTCAGAAGGACGCCGTTCCCTGATTGGCTGATTGAAAACAATAGTGGGTAGAGCCTCAAGGCACCTAGCATTGAGGTCTAAACACTATTCTTTCAATGGAAGCCAATCAGTGCTCGGCGTCGCTCTGACGTCACAGTAACTCCTGCGCAAGAAGCAGACGACTTGCTCTCCGCATGGCTTCATGAGCGTGGAGGCGTTCATGGCCCCTGGCATTAAAGAAGATATTTTGCACACTCGTATATGTCGCTGAGCGCAGCCTGTCGAAGTGTATTATTCGAACCATTTCCCGCGAGCTAACATATATATAAAAGTTGATATTCTACACTTTGCATACAATCTAAATGTGCAGACTATAGCATATTTTTTTATCGTTTCTAGTGCGGTTAACAAACAACAAGATTATAGAAATGACGCTTTTTCGCTCAGGAAATTAGTCAGTAACAAAAAGCTGATACTGTCAGTGTTTTGCTTTCGCCCTCATTGCTCGTACGGCGACGCGAATGGTAGCTGCTCCCAAGCGGACAGCGGGAATCGGGCGTGATCTTGTTGGAAGAGACACCTGCGGCTTGCGTTTGTAAAGCCATTACTACGAGCAAGTAAGCCGCTGTGGACTTTTTCAGGAACAATGGTAACGTTGTTTTCAACATGAAGAAGAGCGCTCACGCTCATATTGGTTAAAAAAACTATTACTACAAAGACATTAGGAGTATATAATGGTATTGTTGTATTAGCTAGCAAAAGTGCTATTGCTCTGGAAATTATATTCGGTAACACACTAAGACTGCAGTAGAAGCTCCGCCTCACGCACACGCTTCGATGCCTTCCACGAGTTTTGAGTGCGCATGCTATGAAGTGTCACCAAAGGCAGAAAGCTCGACTGGAGGCAGAGCAGCTGATGTATTCTTGGGTGTCATATAATTTAACGACATAATTTTCACAGGGCTAAAACACGAATGAAGTCAACACCTATTGCAATACTGGGATAGGGTCAGCTTAATTTTAGAAGAGGAAAACGTGAGAATAGAATCCAATACAATCCAATACAATACAATACAACACAATGCAATGCAATGCAATGCAATACAATACAATGCATCACAATGCCATAACGTTATTTTTTAATTAATTGATGAAAGGGCAGCCCGGAAGAAAGCTGCCAAAACTGTTTGACGGGTCCCCGGATCCGTGCCATAACACACAAACAGCATCTCAAGAAAAAAATAGTAAAAAAATTGGCTTGGCGTATTGTACTGTACAATTCGACCAAAACTCAATCGAAGAAGAAATACAGAGATGGTAAAACATTTTCTCTCCTAATTTCAAACAGGCTCTCATGTACCAACTTGCTTAACTGAAGCGTGTTACCCATTACGAACTAACCACCAGGTTCCGACTATTTATAACTAAAGCTGTACTTTTAAGTCAAAATATGCTCCCGCGGACAAAATAGCTGGTGCAAAAAAATTTAAATTCTGAAGCTGGGGGTCATGTGGATGAAGCTAAAGGTGTCGACAGCCAGGGTGGGAGGACATTATCATAGTGAGGGAGGATCACTGTACAAAAACTAGTAAAAGTCGACAGTGAGGTCGAGTTTCTTTTAATGGTGTTCGTGGCGCTCATTTACGAACCGCCGTCTAGTCCGTGTGTCAGCGCCATACATGAAGTCGCGAGGAGAGTGGGGTGGTGAGGAAGTATCATGTCAGCGGCGGACAGAGAGGGAGAGGGTGACTCGAGCTGACGTCAGCGCTTCGGACCAACACGAGCGTCGCACAGCTGGCGCGGAGCCAGAGACGGCCAGGGCGCCGCGCCGCTTTGGAATGCGGCCCAGCTCAGTTGCCACTCCGGCGATGACACCAAGGGGGACGAAGGAAGAAAGCCGAGGCCACATGTTCCTTGAATTGAATTCGATGGAAATGCTAACGTATTTCCATCGGATGAATCCCACTGATCATCGAACCAATTTTTCTTTTTCTTTTTGTAGGGATTTCGGAGAAAACAAGGTGAGAAGGCACCTGTTTTCACTAACGTACGCAAAGGAGAGGGGAGGGTAGGAGTCAGTCTAATATATTTTTATGGTTGCTTGAATCTTGCATTGCAGAACAAATTATGACTTGAGGAATTACTTTTTTTTTTGCGTGGTACCCAGTAAATTAACTTAATATCCTTTAGTATATTTTAGGTGTCTGCTTTTAATCGGGCGGCAAGGTGCGCCACGTGTTTCTAATCATCTGGACAGGTAATCTCTATATAGCATGTACAAAATAGCAAAAGCAATTAGTAAAATTGTTAAAAGTCACCAGGTAGCGGGCGTCCACCTTTACCTACCTTCCCGAACAATGTCGCTCAGTCAAGTAGAAAATCGCCTTTCTGAGTGCCGCGTAAATGAAGCAGAAAATAGCGCTCTCTCATCACCTCCTTGCTTCTTTTTTCAGTAAAACACATTGCACGACGTTCAATTAAAAATAAAAGAAAGGAGATTTGTCAGTCCTATAGACTCTGGGAAGCACAGATACACGGTGAAGGTGCGCTGGCTAATGATTTGTGCGCCGGTGCTAACGAGCCCACTGAGGAACTTAAGTGACTTGCTCGACTAACTACGCAAGCCTCCGGGGATGATGAGAGTGAGTCAAAACAAACGAAAAAAAAAGGTAGTTGCGCACTTTTTCATGGGTCGTGTAGCACGTTGTAAAGATGTACACGTGCGAGTGGGCAGTAGCTTGGAAAAGTGGCGGAAAACGCCCCCCACACACAAAAGGAGTGTGTATGAGTGGGGCACACACACACATATACCCCCAACGCACACACAGATTTTTTTTTTGACGAGCGCTTGAGCAATGATGATTTTTGTTTGCGCTTTTGCAGCCGTGGTTGCTTCATCGTTGTGTATAAAGGCCAGTAAAGTAATGTACAGATCTTACATGATGCGGTTTGTGCACATTTTGGCCTCCTAGTTTTATTTATTTTATGTAGATTTGGTATACTTTTTTTTCTAATATATTATTTTTCTTGTTGCGGTTGCTTTCTCGTGAAAAACTTGAAATCTCTCGAGAGACACACAAAGGTAAGGATATCTATACGCTAGACTTTGAGTGTATCTCGCGTTCCTAACAGCACTAAGATCTCAACAGCAATGAAAAGCAGAGCTTTAGCCGCGTGGCACGTTTGTAACGATACCTCTCCAGCAGGCGACAAATAACAAAAATAATAAAAGGAAAACAAAAACACAACTTAGCGTCGCTTTATCCTAAACGTCAAGATTTCGTGAGCGGACTTTTTGCATACGTTGCAATTTAGGCACTACAAAGTATGTGCCCCGAATTTCATGCGGAGAGCACGTTTTCCGATATAACAATTGCTTTATATTTTGGGTAAAAACATTCTTTTTTTCTTGCATTGACATTTTTTTAGTTTCTGTTGATAGGTCGCACTTGTTGTCTCTCTGAATACTCTGTGGAAAAGTAAACACGCAGACGTCTTCTTGGAGTATGTGACCACTGCGAACACGTCCCAAGTCACGATCATCCTATGACCGCTGCTCAACCAATGACATCGCAGGATCACACAATAAGAACAATCAAGACCACCAATGACGGAGCGATCAACGCAGTCATGATTAGCGAAGCTGTGCCGTTCTTCGCCGGTCAGAGATTCTAAGGTAGCCTCTACCACCTAATAAACAATAATCCGCCGAGCACAGGTCTGAATGGTCTACAATTTACAGCAGTCGAACTGCGCTGTTACAGGCAGAGTGTTGAATTATAATGCAATTAAATGCAAAGGTGCAAGCGAGCTGGAGAAGAAGGACCAAAATAATCCCTGGAGAAGGGGAGAGGCTCTACTGACGTCTAACCTCTGGTTAGCACAGTTGCTAGAACGCTCCACTGGAAATGGAGAGGTCCCGGGTTCGATACTCGTACCAGGCGGATTTTTTCGGTCGTGCACCAGTCACCTAGCTGTGTTTAGGGATCTGTGTTTGTTCTTTGTCGCTCTTGTTCCCCTTGTCCAGGGATTATTTTCGTCCTACAGTGTTGAACTCAAAGTTCAGTGATGCAAGTGAGCGTTTTCTCACTAAGGGACATTAGAGACTGCTCGGTGGCTCTCAGTCACTTAAATGGGATCAGAGATTAGCATATCTGCGCTCTTCTCGCTGCTTCCCTGCTCAACGGCTACCTTTAATCTGGTAAAAAGATCTGGCTTTTTCGGGTCGAATAATATATGATGGCACAACCCACTATATGCGTTATGTTTTATATTAATAACTGTAGATCAGCAGGCTCTTCAAATAAGCGTAAAATTGGTCTGGAGATAACTGAAGCGAGATTAGCTGTATCCGAAGTGTTTTTTATTATACAAATAGGTGTGCATCATTTTTGATTTCTAAGGGACAACAGGTATAAGGTACCATATTTTTATTGCTTACACCAAACTAGGGTTGCACCATATGTAGCATAAACGTAAATAATTATATAGCGACCTTTTAAAATTCCTGTCGACAAAAAAAAAAAAAAAAAAATAGGCGTAAGCGGATGATTATTACAAGGTCGAAAAGCGACCCGCAAAAGTGTCGGAAGGAAAGGAACCTTAGTGAAAAAGCAGAGTAGCTCCCTTGAGGTTCGTTGCCGCAGTCGCGGCCACGACTTTTCCCATTGCGGCAAGCAATTCGTTCGTAAGAGCGTGGCTAATTACTTTCCCCTTTGGCGGAAGTAAAAAAACACAGAAAACAACATCGTAGGTCAAGAACTACGCCCTAGGGTACTTCGTCCTCTAACAAAACTTGAAACGAAAATTACCTTCGCAGCAAGCTTTGTGTACTGAAAAGCGTAATTTAAAACTAGGCCTTTAATCTTCGCGTGGAGGTTGGAACTTTTAATTATCCGCGTCTCTAAGTTGGTACACTAAAATCACAAATGAATGTTTAAAATCAGCAAATGAGAATGTTAGCAGCGAGAGGCACTGGACGCCTTTTTTCCTCCCACTTTGAGATTAGAGTTTTCTGTTAGTTGTTCACAAACAATCCGAGTGTCAGTGCCGTAAGTACCTGTATTTTGGCAACTTAATTTTCCAAAGTTATTATGACTGCATGACTATTGCATTAGTATTCGACTTTAATGCCCCTGTTGGACGTTTTCGCTCCCGGACAATGTCTGTTACCCAACGAACTCTGTGACCTCGCTAGCGCGGATAGAGAGCTATTGTATCCATCTGGACACCATTGTTTTCTCGATGTTTCTTATGAAGAGCATCATGTCGTTTCAAAACTTCCTTTACGTAATGCGATAGTGTACGGTCACTGACTGCTTAAGAAACTCGGGAAGCGTCGGGCCTCCTGCATCTCACTATCATCCCACCGCCAATGAGATGGCGGGATTAGCCGATAAAAACACCGAATAACCAATCACAAAGCAAAAGGCGTCAACATAATATTCCATGCCCCGCATTTCTTAAGCTGTATTAAAATGTAAAAAAAATGTCTCCTTCCTGTGTTGTCTTTGTGCTACATTGTAATTATTTCTTAAGCTGTCCCTGACTCTAATGTCAAGTAATTACGTGTTTTTTTGTTGTTCGTTGTACCTTTTTTACATTTATAAACTTAGTGCGCTATTGCTTTACATCTTGGTTTATGATAGGACACCAAATGGATAATCAGGTTATGCAGGCTTGCACTCTAAAACATCGCGCTTATATTCGCACTTAAGTCAATAAACTGTTTTTGCCAGTGTAATCTTCATTGTTCAAGTTATGCGCAGAGCAAGTTCGTCTGCTCCTATGGCAGGGGTTGCTGTGACGTCAGAATGACGCCGAGCTCTGATTGGCCTCGATTGGAAGGATAGTGGGTAGACCTCAATGCTAGCTGCCTTGAGATCTACCCACTGTCCTTTCAATCGAGGCCAATCAGAGCTCGGCGTCATTCTGACGTCACCACAACCCTGTGCAGAAGCAGGCGACTTGCTCGCCACATACGAGCTCAACGTTCTGACGTCCCCGCGTGCTCTCGTCTCCTCCTCTCCCTGAGTTTCTCGGCCCATTGGAGGCATCTGCGAAATCGACGGCAGCTAGTGGCTAGAACATGAAGCCGTAGAGGAAGGTCTGCTCTCCAGATTTCAAGAGGAAGCAGATGTTAGCAGCGCCGTGTGGCTTAAAGACGGCGCCTTAAAAGTAGGTCTAAAACACATGATGAAACTCTCCAATGCGCCGACAAACTGAGGTAGAGGAGGAGAGGAGAGCACCACGCGGGGACGTCAGAATGCCAAGCTCTGAGTGGAATGATTAGTGGATTGATGTCAAGCTAGCTGCCTTTGCCACTGCTCGCTTTTTTCAAAAGCTGAACGCTGCACACATGTGTTGAACGCGCTCGAAGTGTTAGTAGAGAAATAGAGTAGTAGAGTCCGTTCACTAATCATTCCAACCAGAGCTTTGCGTTTTGTTGCCCCCCGAGCACTCGTCTTCTCCTCTACCTCAGTTTATCGTTGCATAGAGCCACTGAATGTTCCCAGTGTAACGCTTTCCATAGCTCCCCTTGAACTCGAAAGTCTAGCCGATCGACCTTCCTGATTGGCTGATGGCAAACGTCTTAACGCAAAAAATAACATTAAAAATACGAAAGATGTACGAAACGGTGGTGGGTCATCGCTACCCCTATTTCACCTTGTGCGAACCCATCGTGTTTCTTCCACGCATCGTGCCGCTGCTGACACCATGTGGCGATAATACACGACGGGGCGTTGCCGAAGTGGACAATCTCGTGGCCACAGCGGCGCATGCTCGAGGAGGACAAGCTGCATAAAGGTGACGGAGAGGCGGCGGTTACGGCTCTCGGCTGCGTGGGACGAAGGAGGACGGCTGCCAGGCTTCTTGGGCACGAGGCTCTGGTTGGCGCCGAGCCTGCGACCTGCGCGGAGCTGCGGCCCTCCTTTGAAGACGACTGCGCTGGCTGTTACGACCGCGGCGCTTGGATTGCCGCCGCAAGCCGGTGACCTTCCGGGAGCCCCTGGACGACAGTGCCGCGCCGAGACCATAACGGCCACTGCCCGGAACCACAACTACCGCATGGAAGACGTTTGCGCGCCTCCAGATTATCGGGAAGCCGACACAGGACGACGTTTGCGCGCCGCCCGCCGACTGCCCGGACATTGACGTGAGGCTTGCCTCGTAAACATGTTGGGTTAATAAACAGTTAAACTAGAGTGTGTCTCGTGTCCACCCGAGGGAGGGTGTTAAAGAACTGCCCACAACCTTAGGTGTACCACCAGGAGAAGGCTACAAGGGCGAGCTCTTTGCCCCAGGGGACGTCTCAGCGGCACTGGTTGTCGTGCACAAAGGGCAGCTGCCAATGCTATGAGCTCGCGCTTCTTAGCCTTCGCTTCGCTACAGCTGTAAGTTGTAACGGAGTTTAGTGCTTTCTGTACTGGGTGTCCCGTAATCCGTTTGGCGGCCTCGATTCGACTTTAAGCCGGGGTCACACTGGCTCATATATTATACCAAAGACAATCGGCAAACTCTATTTACCGGGAAATATCCGTGGTTCGAATGCCACGCGAGCCAGGTTTTCTCCTTGAACTCGGTGCCATACCGCGTCCTTCGAAGCACGAATCTCGTGGTGACTTGCACTGGAATCTGTGTGCAGAGTGTCTTTTGAATAATGTGTGCGGGTTGTGGGGATATTTATACGGCGTGTAGTTGGTCAGCCATTTAGAGTTGCGACGAGTCACTCTCGCTGTAGATGAGCAATTTAGCCAGTGCGGTACAACCGCTAGCCTGGGGTCTTTAACGTGCACCACGCAGTAGTGATACACGACCGCACGCCGGTACGATGCTCATCCAGATCGAAACGGGCAGGGTGGGGCTCGAGCCCAGGATCCCTGGAGTTCTGCAGCGCGAGCTTTCGACTCCACGCGCGTCGAGCTGGGTGTGCGCTCTAGCCCACTCGGCCACCGAAATTCCCCCCTTGAATAATGTATAAGCAGTGCCGACCCCGGCGTTATGAGCTCCCTTTACTCTGGGAATATTTAACAGCCCAAGCCACAAACATGTGGACGTGTTTTGCCCGAGCGCTGAAACGAGTTTGGCCACTGCTGAGGCTGTGGGTGGTTGGTTTCTCTAAAAAAAATAAAAAAATAAGCGGCATTTGCTTTGTCAGCATAACAAGATGAGATGTTCATTTGGTGTACCGAGAAATATTCCAGAGTACGGCTTCTTCCCGAGACTTCCGTCACTCCGTAGGTCACTGCTTACAAAGATTAAGACATTAGCCGGTTGACTCGGTTGCCTTTATTGTCCATTGCGTAACGTCCTTAAAATTCTTTGACAAAAATTAATTATCTATTTAGGCTAGGAGTTTAAATTAGGGCTACTTGTCCGGGATCCAGATTGCTGACAATCAATCGTCGTGGAAATACTCCACAAGCATATTAGTTTAATTTATGTCACTGAATGCGTCATAATATTAGGAAATTCCAACAAAAATGCACATGATGACGTCACATATGCATTGATCCACACATTGTGCTTTCGGTTTCGGGAGGCGACAGAGACGAGACGCACCTACACTGAAAGATCACTCGATACGGTCAGAAATGTCGTCCGTCAATCTCTCGATGTTTTACTATTAAAACAAAAAACAAGCTCGAGAAAAAAAACGAACGAGAGCACAAAAAGTGTAACACGCCTGTGCGCCTGCCCCGCCCCCCCCCCAAAAAAAAAAACTAATCAGACGGGGGTGGTTATTGTAGAAAATATCGCAAATGTGGACGTGGTTTGCTTATTTGGTATGTTTCCTCATGTGGCTCGTTTTTTCATGAACAGTTTGCAGCAATAGATCGATCTCATCAAGCATTCGGCACATGAGATTGAAGCCGCCATTGCCTTAGTTTCCCAGGAGGCGGGCGGCCGTGCGCTGAGCATCCTTCGATCTGAACGTCACAGCGCTACGAGGTTGAAAATGACGTTATCCAGGGCAATTAAGTTTCTTCGATTCAATGCCGGCGTGCGACGGCAGGATATACGTCAAACTGGCTGGTATCGCAGCCTCATTCCGTCTGGTTGCAATGTTCCTACCATTTTTTATATATGTTTAGACACTCTCGACTTAACCGCTATCGGGACACACTTATTCTGGTGGAAGAGCGTCTATCTGCTACATCCTTTGAAAAAGACTGAAAAAAGAAGCGGCCCGAGCAGCATGTTCTTCCGTCGCCGTCTGAGGCGACAAGCTGGCACACTCCAAAGTGTGTTTACATTCAAAGCGTGAAAACGTGGCAGAGCTGTCGCACTTTTTGGTTGCCTTACGTTCACCGTTCTCGTCAGCGACGACGACGACAGCCTCTAACGTTGGTCTAAGACTCAATGGCGAAGGAGATTTAAGTGGTGTGACAAACGATCAAAAACAGATTTACGCGCTGAACCTTTGTCCCGCGGGGTTTATGCCGACTTTGGAATCTTCGAACCCACGTCACGTTTAGAGACGTCAGCTGCCAAATCTTTGGGAAGCAATTTGTTTGGTAGGAGCGCAACTTAGAGCTTTCGTCTGCCATACGATGATTTCCAGAAAAGTCATTATGTTTGTGTTTATTTGTGTTTATCTCTGCTAATGTTGCTCCAGGACCACTGACGTTATTGTAAACGACTCAACTCTCTCTGCGTAAATGCAACATTCGTTCGACAGAGTTTGCGACATCAGTACGGCTTCCGAACGTAGATGGGGCGATCTAGGTCCACAACCGCCGTCACCGCTGGCCGCCACCGAAGACACCGCATATCTTAGCATTAGCGTAGCGACACACCTATGCCCAGAGATCGCCCGAATGCTCATCATGCACAGCAGTTCACAAAATCGAGCACGTCCTCTGCGCCTTGCGGAAAATAATAATAATAATAATAACTTTTATTCACTGCCTAGTTACATATGGTGGGAGCTGGAGAAAAAAGCTGGCAAAGCAGCTCGAAGCGGGTCTCCAGCCCCCTCATACAGGTACAGCAGCGGAGCCAAGCTTCACAGAAGCAAGAAAAAAAAAGTAACAGCAAATTGGAAACAACCACAAACGCTATTGTGGTAAAAACAAAAAGATGACTAACAGGCCATCAACTGCACATAAAATCAACAACGAAAGAAACAAAAGCTCAAGAAAATTTTGCATTAAGACAAGACAAATGATAAGCAACATATTTATATCAAAAGCAGATTGTCACGTAACTCACGCGGGCTAGAAGATATTATATCAACATTCGAGATTTAGGAAAGTGTTTAGCAATGTTGGAAGTGTGTTCCTAATCATCTGAAGACCGATGATCTGTACGTTTGATGTATCGACCATCCAGAAATCTGAGTGGCGAGTAGAATGTGTAAGCGCTGTCCTTTTTCTAAGAGGATGCCAAGCTTAGCAGGAAGCTATTTATCACGGGATATTCTTGTTTATACTTCATGATAAGCCTGTATTCACTATTGTTGCAACATTGGAATACCGCATTGGACACTCGCCTGAAAGTAAAGGAAGAAAACCAGGTGAAGTTGTTCCAAACTTTTGTTTGAACCTCGGTCCTCCACCACAAATTATTACAACTCCACAGAAGCTCTCGCCCGAAAGCGAGAAAACAACCCCTGAGTTGACCGTTGGCGCCCCCCGCCCCCCTTTAGGCTCATCGGGCTGAGCGCTCGTAGCATGTCAAATGGGGTGACCGAGAGTGAAATAAGTATTTCTAACATACGAGCCCTGACGTGCCTGTCGTTACCGACACATGGCTCCATGAGCAGGTGTCGAAGTGACGAAGTGTTTCCCCACTGGCTATAATGTCTTCCGGAAAGACCGAGGCTTTAGGGGTGGCGGCTTTGCAATCGGGGATTAGAGACACCATTCCGTGCTTTCTTGT
>JAZHYW010027861.1:0-18609 GCA_037355805.1 Ixodes ricinus
TCCTGAAACTCAGGTTTGTGTAGCGAAATTTGCCCATTGAGTGACGAGCGGTTGAATCCCCTTAAACAAAACAGTTATTGCCAAGGAAAGCATTTATGATAATTCTAGGGAAGCTCATTGTTGTTTGAGGCAAGGACAGGTGTTTTGCGAACCAGAACATACAGAGCGAAGTACCAGGAAATGGATACAGTATGCGCTGCTTGTGGAGAGGTGGACGAGACGGCTGAGCACTTGATACTCTACTGTAAAGGGCTTCACCCTATGCCTACCGAAGACAACTTAGATTTAATAAAGTCATTGGGTTTTAGAGACAGCGAAGGAAAAGTGGATTACAAGACAGTAGAGATTACCAAGCAAAGATTAAGTGAATGGTGGCAGAAAGCACGAGAAAACTAGGTATTTTCTTATTAACTGATGGCAAGGGGGTTTTATAGCCTCACTTTCTGTTCAGTGCAGAGTGTATATAGTTTTCACATTTAAATATTGTAAGCTTAAATGGTAAGACAAATTGGCTAGGTGGCGTAAGCTACCGCCCGATCCAAAGGGCTCAGCCGTATTCATCCATCCATCCATCCAGTGGCGCCGCCCCTTGGCGCGAAACCGCCCTCCATCTGTTCGGGTCCGGTTGCAATGGCGACAAACATGTTCAAAATCTACTGCGGCCACGTTGCAAATATATTATTGCGAATTTCTGTTTGTTAAAAAAACGGTGGTTATTTCTTCAGGGAGGCGAACCTCTGCAAAGAAAGCTTCCCCGTGTGCCAGGTCTTTGGGGTGGAGGAGATAATCAAGGCACAAGAAAACATTTGTCGACAGTGAACTGAGTCTCGCAAGTGGAAGACAACGTCGCCTATGACATCCGCCTCAATATAAAGGCTGGTTTTATAATGGTTTTGCTCGCTCTTGGAAGTCAGACCTACTCGGACAAAGATGAGGAGGCTATAAAGTTCAAATTGTCTTTTCGCGCACGGATCCGCTGTCGCACACACTGCTTGAACTCGGGCAATTGGGGTCGTAGAAAGTCGGAGCTACCGACCACTGGAAGCACGCGGCCTCTGCTTTAATTCGTGCGAATGAATTCAATGACGAGGCATGCACTGCCAGACCGCAACACAAAATCAAACTGTATTAAAAAAAACGAAGCGGGACGCCAATACAGTTACAGCTCATCTGTTCCCAGCGATTCTGAGCGGCTCAAACAAACAAACAAACACAATAACTTTTACTACACGCCGCGACACCTTGTTGTGTTTTCGCCCATGTTCCGCTGCCGTCAAAGCGGTAAAATTGTAATTCACGCACGTGCGTTAGTTTCCTCCTCATACTTTAATCTGTAAAAATAGTGATCGCCAATAGACTTACATTTGCGCCAGTACTGCTGACTTTTTCTTTCTACATTTGTTGTGACTCCGAAATTCCAATTTTGAACAGAGTGGCGGGTGATTATAAACAAGTTTCTTTGCTTGACTTTTTGTTTTGTTTATTGTTTAGGCGCAGTTATACTTTCAAATCAATTAAAATTTATTTGTTGTCACATTATCTTACATGACAACAGGGAACTCGGACAAATAGCTGCTGAGTAGCAACTTGACGAAGGTGCCAGCCCCCATGCAGTTGGTGAGAGCAGGATACAAATACAAAAATACATATAATGTTGTAATATATTATACAACTGTGCGAATATTAGATGTAATAAATAATTTAAGCACAGAAAATACCCGAATACACAAGACATTTGAACACGAAACTATACACTCTAAGAAATGCCTGCGCGTCTACTTACCCGTAAAACACTCGAAAAGCCTATCTCTGCGATCTACGAAATCAGCTCAGCAAATGATGAGGTGGAGCATCTGTTTAAACCTCAACATTAAGTCTGTGCTGTAGCATTACGCAATGGAAGCACGACACTTTGCATTGCGTGATGCCACAGCGCAGACTTCATTTTTAGGTCTTAACGGGTGTTCGGCCTCATAACTCGCTGAGCTGATTTCCTAGATCGCAGAGATTGGCTCTTGGAGTGTTTTGAGGGCAAGTAGACACGCAGGCATTTCTTAGAGCGTAGCATATCACATAAGAGATAGCACACAAAAATTACACAACAAAAACAACAGTATTCAAAAGTCACAGAGACATAATCAAACTTAATAACTCAATCGATCTAGAACCCCTGCGCCAGAAAGAGATTGTCAATATGACTTCTTTCTCTCTGCGAACAATGTAATCAATTTTGAATTTCAACCATACATTTTCAGTTGTGTACCTCGGTGAGGTGTCGTGTCCTAATTTTCTTTAGGTTGCTTTTCTTTTATACATCTAACGTCGCAAACGGGCTTTAACTGATCGACCCGGGAATGTTCTAGTGTCTAATTTTTTAGAGTGCCTTGGCAAGTAACTATACCTGTTGTGGGCTAACTACATAATTTTAATAAGTTATAACAAAACTAGAGTAAAGCCGTCAATTTATTTTCAATTATGCGTTCAAGACAGTACTCAATAGGGGCTACGATTAACTGCCTCATTTTACCTCGTGTCTTTTGCCGCTCACTTGATTTCTCTTTTAAGCGTCGGGAACCAAAATTGGTCGTAAGCAAAGTGAGCTTGGTTGTCAAATTTAAAGTATTAAAAAAATAGTAACTGCTAATTCGGGTTTCAGCTGCGGACTGGGGGCCCTGTGGGCGCGGGCTCAATCCGCCCACAAAGCGGCGGTTCCCCCAATCAATGAAATGCTCTTGCATGCTTTTGCGTTCGATCAACGAAAAGTCCCTATTAACGTAACAAGTATAAGCGTAGCTGCACTACTGGATCATGCGACAATATAGAGAAATAATAATTAACCCTGTCCTCCGCACGACTGGCAATTCATACTTCTGGCGATCTTTCATGAATTCCCTCCCAGGAACCGAATGAAACTTTTCGGGAGTCACATATTTACCTTTCTGTTTAACACGATGCTGCGGCATTTGACTACGCATCAATGCCTGGTGCCCTGCCCTTTTGCACTCGGTACATTATTTTACGAAGCGCGAGGCCAGCACGACGAGCGCACCAGCCTCCCGCGTCGTCTGCCACCCCTACAGCGCGATCCAAACCAACGCGTTTTCGTGCGCGCGTAGGCCGTGCGGCTCCCGGTAATCGCATATTTCGTGACGTCCCGCTGATTGCTTGCGCCCTCCGGGCGCGCATAAGAAAGTTCGATGGTTTCAACTTTTTTGAAAGCGCACGAAAACGCGCTCTGACGTAGCAGGGCGCTCCTCTCCCGGCCAATCGGTGGAGGCCACTAGTTCCGGCTCCGCGTTTCTTCGCCGTCTGGCGCAGAGGCTCTCCGCTCGCCCGACGGCGTCCCGTCCCAACCAACGCGCGTGGTTGGGACTCAAAAAGCGACGCGGAAACAGCAAAAACGCCACGAAATACGCAATTTCCGGGAAGCCCACGGCCTACGCGTGCACAAAACGCGTTGGTTTGGATCGCATATTTGGCCAACAATTATGGGTACGCTTCGCCAGGGGAGGAGCGGCGCTACGTGTGCGCGGCGAAACTTCAGCCGCACAGCCCTATACATGGGTTGCACGTTATGTCATATCCTTCCTCCTTTCTGGTGGCCAAAACCTGCCGTTATACTTCGTTTCACCTTATGTGCGAGCGAAGGCAAAGCTGGAAGCGCGAGCACGGAAGCTCCGTGCGTTCCGGCTTTGCTCGAGCGCGCAAGCTGGGGAGAAACGCACAAAGCGCTGGTCTCGCGCTTCTAGCTTTGGTTTCGCTCGCCGATAAATTGAAACGAAGTATAATGAAGCTGTGCTCACTCGTTTCCGCTCGCTCGCGACGCTCGTGTACCGCTCGCAGAATATGCACAGTAAAGGCTACGCTCGAGGAAGTTCCACCACCAGAAAGGAGGACCAAATTACGTCAGTGCAACCTATGTATAGGGGGCATTCACTGGATGCCATATTTGAGGTCAATGTTTAGAGCGCATGCTCAGAACGAGCTTACATTAATAGCCTGCTAAGACCGGCAATCTTGATGGTGTGGAATGCATGTTGCAAAAGAACTGTGGAAGCTGGCCGTCAGCACGCGCTCAGCAGCCACGCACACGGATATGGCCGCCAGTGAATACTCCCTATACATCATACAAAAGACATACATATTGGAAGGAGAGTCACGCGAGATCCGTGCTTTGAATGCCGCATGGCATTGAGCTCAAGGAGGAAACTTGGCACGCGGCATTCGAACCACGGTTATTGCGGTGACTCTTGTTTGCCGAATATGTATTTTGTAATCATGTATGAGCCACTAACTAGTGTGATACCGGCTTTAGGTTTGACTCTTTTTGTTCTTCAGTATTTGCTCTTCCCTCTCAAGTTCAGCAAGTTCAGAGTAGTCAGTTGATGAAAAACATTAAAACGATTATTTACGTTGTCAGTAACACACAAAGTCCCCATCCAGGGTATAAGTAATAGTATACATAAATTTCCACCTGGAAATTTTGGGTCTTTCAAATCATGCCCCCCAAAAAGCTCAGTTAATAAAGGCGCTAACGCAAAACCTGTAGCTTCTTATTTGTATTCCGACAACTGTTTTTGCCCGGACTATGACGAAGTACAGGAATGAACCGTATCTCAAACATTAGCTCAGCCGTAACGCACAAGTCATCAAAAATATAGGGTGTTTGAAATGCCGTAGCTGGATCTGAAATGGGCAGTAAAAATTTACGCTTGCACGTAGCAATTTATACCTTTTGCCAAAGATGTAGTTCGCAGGTGGGTTTTACCTTGTGATATTACAAGGCGCAGCTCCCTTTTTGTAAAACACTGTGTCAGAAAACTTGCCGTTTCAACGGCGGACGGCGACTTAGACGACCGAGTCGAGTGGCAAGCGCGTTTGGCTTTTGCATTGATTGAGAGATGATGTCGGGAGCTGCGTCGAAAGGTGTAGCACACCAGCGAAAGAAAGCAGACTACATGCAGACGAAATCCCTCGGCAGCGAGAGCGCCGTCGTTGTGCAACAGCGTTTTCCTTTTTGTTACTTCAAGTTTTGCTATGATTGTCCACATCTATTTGTAAACCAAAGATACATTACAAGAATAGTATGTTCATTTTAATAGATCGCGGTCGTCCCGGCCAGTTTCGATATTTTCTTAAAAGCAGGCCGGAACCAGAGTTCTTGTATAGGCTCCCTAAGGGAGCCAGAGTTGCACGCGTTTTCCACGTGCCGCCGCGCCACTATTCGCCGAGATCGATCACGTGAGGAGCTAAGAATCCTATGCCGTGCAGGAAAGTTACCGATACGATCGCTTTGCCAATGTTGCACGCGCCCCGGCGTATGTTACACTGCTTTTACCTCCTTATCCCCCTCCCTTCTATGCGCGGCGGCGCGCGCGGCACCGCTATTCGCCGAATTCAGTCACGTGACCGGCCGCAATTGACGGAGCACAGCTCCTACACGCGCGAGCAGTGATTTTCTCGCATAACTTAGGATTTCAAGATGGCTGAACGCACAACTGTGGCTCCCCTATACAAGAACTCTATAGCCGGAACAAGCAGGTCATCTAGCAATGTGTGCGCCAAACGCACACTGCCATTACGATCGGTCGTCTGCGTCGTCATCTGCCGTTGACCCTGGCAAGCTTTTTGGGCCTATTTTTTACAAAAAAAAAACTACGCCTTGTAATTTTGCAAGATAAAACCCATCCGTGAAATACATTTTTGACGAAAAGTTTAGAATGATACGTGTAGGCGGCGATTTTTACGGCCCATTTTAGATCGAGCCTTGGCAATGCAAACACCCTACCTATAGGGAGTATTCACTGGCGGCCATATCTGTGTGCGTGGTTGCTGAGCGCGTGCTGACGGCGAGCTTCCACAGTTCTTTTGGAACGTGCATTCCGCACCATCAAGATTGCCGGTCTTAGCGGGCTATTAATGTAAGCTCGTTCTGAGCATGCGCCCTAAACATTGACCTCAAATATGGCGTCCAGTGAATGCCCCCTATAGGTTTGTGAACTTGCACCATCGAGGGGCTCATGCCTCTGCTAAAGGTGACCAAAAAGAGCTGTTGTTTGCTGCCCTCGCGCATCTAAAGGCCGGTTCAGACATTTGCGTTTGAGTGCGTTTAACTGCGTTGCGGCGAGAACCGAAACCGAGTCACCGGCATATCTGTGCTTCGTATGAAGCGTGGAATCCAATTCAAGGAATCTTCTTGGCACGCGATATAAGAAGCAGGGATGTCCTGGTGTCTCGCTGCCGCAACGCAGTCAAACGCAGTCAAACGCAACTGTGTGAACCGGGCTTAAGTTTTGTGCTGCTGTGCGGTCAGCGCTATAGGAGCACGCGAGATTGCATATCTTGAGGGCCATCATGGCTGTGCACGAGCACTCTTCATGTTTACAAAGCCACGGCCCAGCTTGCGATCTCCACATCCCAGCACGCGTTTGTTCGTCGCTTCGCGAAGCGAGCAAAGCAACGCTGAAAATGGTACCGGCCAGAAGCTCTTGCTTGGGAAGGTCTTGTAGATCTCAAATTTTGAACAGCGCCCCTGGCGAGCAAAATCGTAAATCTTTTTAGGTCGCGTTTTGTCCCTTCAAACGCTCTGTCAATATGCCGGGAATAGACGCTGAGGGACGCTGACATACGCTGTATTCTACACGCCCGTGGATCCGCGTGTCACGGACGCTAGCGGAGGCGCCTTTTTTGTGTTCGCGTCTCGTGGACGCTACAGCTCCCCCTTGCCGAGAGGGACGGGCCCATAGTCACATACAAGGCAAGAATGGCAGGAAGGCGCTTAAAGGCGCGGTGAAACGATATTCAATTGACCTATTGCTGTCTTACCCAAGCATCAAGGAGAATGCAGGGATTGGTGTTCCACGCGCCGCACGTGCTGGCCTCAGCAGTAGTAACTTTTCCAAAGCAAAAACCTAAAACAAATGGCACCTTGCACGCGCGTTCGTCAATGATTTCTTTTGGTTATTTACTTTAAATCTTTTATACAGGAAAGGCGTGCGCGTGCGGCGCGTGGAACACCAATCCCTGCATTCTCCTTGATGCTTGGGTAAGACAGCAAATGGTCTATTGGAATGTTTTTCACTTTACACGAGCTTACTGGCACTAGTGGGACTCAAGGATACTCGCACGCAACGCCACTGACCAAGAAACTCCTTTGTTGCGCTGTAATTTCGAGGACAAAACCGAGTGTTTTCATTCAATCTCTCCTTCGCAAAACCTGATGACGTAGCTGGGCGGTAGCAGTACCGCCCAGTGACGATATTTGAATGCGGCTCATAGATTGGACCCGAGCATGGCGTGGACACTCGATTTGGGCTCGTGATAATCGATAGCTCGAGAAGCATTCGGGTAGTGTCCTGTGTCCAATCGCTGCAATGACGACAACAGCCGAACCATAACAATGTCTGGAACTCAGCGCGTGTCCTGTGCCTTGCCAACCCCAGCGCATGGCTATGATCAACATTGGCGGCATATAATCGGCTCCAGATCACGTGGCCGCTTGTTCTGGCTGCGAGTTGAGGGAGTGAACTCTGCTCGTTTTTCTTTATTTTTTTCTGCGACTTCAGTTGCGTGTGGTGAAAAACGAACGGGTATTTCACAGGTCATTAACGTCAGGGATCCGTTCTAAGCGGTATTTGCGCAAAATACAAAAATCGTTGCATCGCCCCTTTAAGTTGTCTCGCCTCCATCGCGAGCTCGCTGCCTTGGACAACGTTAGGGCGTCTCATGTACCTCGGAAGGCATGGAGTTCGTGCTGGAGGCCAGTGGAGCTTCAAAGACAAGCCCTGCCTTTCAGGGACTCTCATACTCCACAGAAAGTTGTCGGCTGACATGGATAACAAGGCCGTGGGGCTGAACTTTCCGCGTCTCCTAAAGCGGCAAACCCGGGACATGAACAAACTTCCAACACCCGAAGCGCCTCAACGCCGCGTAATACCACGTTATGATGCATTGTGGGAATCAGTGGGAAGCTAAATCCGTACTCGCTCCGCTCCTGGCCCACAGGTTCCCAGGATGCAACGCGTCCCGTGACGGATTAATAGGAGTAGTCTATTGGATACGAAAGTTTTCTCGGAGCTCGGCTGACACTCGGTCCAATCAGTGAGGAGACGAGTCTACGCCGAGCGTTGACGAACGGCTCGCGTCCAATTTGTGGGGTACGATTTTGGTGATCGTGAGATCTAATTTGCCTCTCGCGGAGCAAGTTAAAAGGGTGTTCGTAGACGGTTCGTCTACTAACGCGTGCGAAGGACACGATTCGTTTGCTACAAAACGTAATTTGCAAACTGTAATATAAAAAAAAATCACTCCGTACGTCGTGAGTGAACCGACCGGGAAAAAGCTGAGATGCCACGAAACGAGTGCAGCGGCGAAGTGAGATCGGACGCAGGCTGAAAGTTTGGTCGTCTGCTATTTCAGCGTTGTAAGCCATTGACAACCCGTGCTTCACTTGGAATCCCCAAGTGGTTCTGCTGCCGTACACAAGTTGATGTCGATCGGTCGATGAAAGAGCACAAAGAACTATCACATTGTAGGCAGGGAGACATTTCTCGCTATTTGTATGTTGGTGAGACCAGGGGCCCTAAACTCGTCAAACACAAAGTTGGAGCCGAACGTTCCCGGAGAGCGCTGATTAGACGCTGGCGACAAAAGCGCGAAGTCATCGTCGTGATAGCCCAATCGGCGCGCTCCGTAAAGTTCGCTCCCAACTTGGCATTTGACGAGTTTAGAGCCCCTGCTCACCAAAGTTTTACCCAGTTGTGAGTCCCCTAGCGGCTCAGAAACGTCTCATTGGTTTGATTACGCGCATCCTGTGGTCTCCCGTCCAATCCACTGCCGCGAACGTTCACGATCGCACCTTGACCAAAATCGGACCCCCTAACAAGCGCCCATTCCCTTGTACCCTTTTTTAAGATTATGTATAAATCTTAGGTGGTTCGACTTTGGTCGAGGTGAGAGCGAGAGCATTCTCGGTGGCTGATTGGACGTGGCGTCAGCGCTTGCGCCCAATCAACCAACGGAACCAATCAAACAACTTTTGGTGAGAACGCCTAACCAACTCCAAGGAGCGAGAGAGGTCTCGAAGCCTCTGATGGACTTCTCTTTAATATTCCTGCATCCACCGGTCGATGTCAGCTTGTGGGTTTGCAAGAAAAGCGCAAGTAGTCAATGGCTTCCCACGTGAAATAGCAGACGATCACAAATTCGGCACGCGTCCGATCGCACACTGCAGCAGTGCTCGGTTCATAACAAACAATCAAGTTTCTTCTTTTTTTCTAAGGGGGGGGGGATTGTTAGAAGATGACGTATGCTTGTTTCTCGTTTTAATTTTTTTTCTTTTGTTAATGACGCTTCGCTCGCGTAACCAGACAATCCGTCTAAGAACGCTATCTTGGAGGAGGAATAAACGTCTTTATTTGTCTTCAAAAGCTAGCCCATCTGGCTAGGGAGGCCGAAAGCCCCACCCGGGGTAAGGGTGCAGGGGGCCCGGTTGCGGACCTGCCTTCGCTCGCTCCGCAGAGGGGAATTAAATGTCGCGGTTACCAAAATTAGGCCAAGGCAAATTAGATCTCGCGGTGAACCCACGTTATCTAGAAGCTGTCGGCCCACCTAGAAAAAAGCGTGTGAAAAGCGGGCTGGACTAGGACACAGGCTTGGCGTTATAATATAGGCAACCACCAAATGTTCTTCCCATATGTGTAATCGAGGCAAATGTTTCCCCTTTGGACCTCACCGAAAGTCTTCACATTATGCGCTGCTTGTGTCCGATTGAATGGCGTTCCAGTATGCCGGGTGTATGGGAGAAAATAAAACCCGGGTTTTAGGGCGCAGTTCTTAGACGCCCGTTTAGTGCTTGAGCGGCGTCGGCGTTGGCGTCGGCGTAACTGCGCGTTGCATTATGGCACGTTTTCCATAATGACTTCACACGTGACGTCACAAGGGTCACTAGGGTCACGAGTGACATCACGAGGTCACTAGAGTCACGACGGAGGAGGGAGGGGCAGAAGGGGGGAGGAGGGAGGAGGAGGAGGAGGAGGAAGGGGAGGATGGAGGAGGGGCATACCCTTCTCTCCGTACCCTCCCCCCTCCTCCTCAAGAGTTGCGCTCTAATTCGACATTACAGGGAAATGTAAACGTCTTTCATTTTTTCTCACCGCAAAATAAAAATTTATGTGTGGGAACGCTTAGTCTACAACAAATGTAGAGCTAGCAGTTTGGAGTTTCACCAGGTACCGGTATTTAATTTTTTTTAAAGGATATTTTAAATTTTTAGCGAAAAAATTGGCCCCGTTTTTGGTAGCAAACGTCGCGTTTATCTCCATGTACTCAAAAAACCCGCTAAAAGCCTTCTCATACAAAAAAAAAAATTCGAAACTTGCTTATAACTTTTGAACCAGATAACGGTGAGTTTTGACATTTTCACAACTGGTTCCAACAACTGGTCTTGACGTTTTGGCGAACACTGAGCCGGTGGTGACGCATAAGTGATATTTGCGGTAATTAAAAAAAAAAGCGGTCATGTATATTTTTAGCACCAAACACTTTACACGAGTTCACTCCCGAATCAATCTGACCGAGTGCAACATCTGACGGGTTGTCTCTTCCTCGATATATGCCACACAAATGATCAACGCATCCGCGGGACCGATGGTCGATGAACTGCCGAATTCGCCGAAGCACCCGACAACATCACTGGCGGGAGCTTCACGACATCACGAACAGAAGTGGCGGCGTGTAGATGAATAAATAAACCGCCCTAGCAAACCAAGTCGTGGTGGATCGGAAGCATCTCGCTCGCGGCGCAGGGCTTCCGATCTTAGAAGACAAGGCCTACCCCATTCTCCCGCAGACGTCATCACTAGTGGCCCCGCGTAGCTCCACCCACTACGCGTCAGCGTCGCGGCCCCTCACGTCGTGGTGGGTCTCACAACGAGGGCGACGCTAAGCACGCGGGGACGCCAAGTCGCTCGCGTCTGCCACTTCGCGCCGCACTCTAGTAAAGTTTCACGCCTATAGGGCAGGTCGGGAATCTACTAACGATGACGTCACGCGCAGGCCTTTCTCTTCTAGGAGGCATTAGCCTCTTCTCCACGATGACTCTGAGTGATGAGTCCTCCTGGAGCTCTGGCGTGTACATTGCGGACGGCGTCGTCTTGGCGGCCGTGACGAACCCGCAACGAGGACGGACAAGGGAGGCAGACGCGCTCATCTCGCGCCGGTACGAGGAGCCGTCGCTTGCATAATAGATGGCCCCATATCGGTAAAAGCAACGAGGGTTGGGCTGCCGCCGTCGCCGCCGCCGCCGCCGCCGCCGTGGCGCCGACAGTCGCCGGCTTGCCCGCGCGAGGAAGGGGCGAGTGTGCAACGTCGGCGAGGATGCTGTCGTCTATACGTATATACACAATGCGGACAAACGCACACCGATGCCGGATGGGGTTCATTATAAAAGACTCGCGTGTTGCGGTGACCGTGTTGCTGAACGGGCTTCTTGCAACACACCCGGAGGATGCAGCGCAACGCGGACCTCGGTGCACGTGGAACGAAAGTTCGCGATTCAGAACACAAGAACCCTAGGTTCAGTAACACTGTAGTTCAGTCAAGACTTGATGAATTCTATAGTCCGAAAAGCATTCCAAACGATTCGCCTAAAGGCTTATCCACGGAGGAGTGTTTGCTGACGTTTTTTTTTTATGTCAGGTTATGAGCGACCGGTTCATGAGTGCTGCTACTCTCCGAACTTGTCGCCACGCTGTATATGGAGCACTGATTTTTCGGTCACTCCCAACGTGAAAAGACGTTATATTTCGTAAAGCAATGGAGCGTAGGAAAGCGGCACCGCGTGAACGGGCCAGTCGCAAACACGTAGTGTGCCCGAACATATTAAAACCACGATGCTTTTCCTTATTCCCATGTCGATTGGATGATGTTTATTAAAAGATAGCGATGCTGAACCAATTGACGACGGAATGCCGTGGCAGATGGACAAGTAGTAACTGCTGTAAAATAGGGAAAAGACACGAATGACAGACAATATATCTCCCAATATTAGCGCCATTCGCAGCTCCCGTAATTTTCTGAACAAGGTTTTGAAAAGCATATCTGGGCCGGCTTGCGAGAATCAGCGTGTCAGCTAAAAAGGACCGGTTAAGACTGCGTAAAAGAAAGCACCGCTAAAGATATAGCAGGAGCGGAGTGGCACGTGAAGAAACGAGAAAACGCCTCAAAATGGTGACGGAGCGGAGGAAGACACAGACAGACCTGGTGCTGAGTAACAACTGAGTCAGCGTCTGGTCTGTCTGTGTTTTCCTCTGATCCGTCGTCATATCGCGCCGTTTTCTTGTTTCAATGCATCACCACGCTTACGGCACATGAAGCAGAGCCTCAAGAGCTCGCGGGGCCCAGGCTTGACAGTGTTTGGCAGTCTTTCTTTCGCACTGTCAGACACTAGAAAGTTGTAGGGAATTGTTTTTGCGCATCCGATACGGTCACGATGGGCCCTCCGGTACGAAGTGCGCATGTGCTACCGCAGAAGACTCGCGCACATGCGCAGCTCGTACCGGAGAACCTATCGTACCGTATAGGATGTGCAAACAAGGTTCCCTAACACTCTCTACTGTGTAATCTAGAGCCACTAAATGAGGTACGCCTAAAGTATCGGCACTCTGTTCCCCGATACTGCTTTGGGCATCGCCATCTTGGTGCATTGTGAAGAGCAGACGCAACTGACCATCGTCGTAATTCAAAAGTGCGACTTCCTCAGAATTAAGGGGGATTCAACCGCTCGTCACTCAATGGGCAAATTTCGCTACACAAACCTGAGTTTCAGGAATGTGCGATAGTATTCATTCTTTTGGAGGTTACTTATGATAACGTAATGAAGGTTGTACGGCCCTTAGATTTTTCTTTTAGAGCGCTGAAGATTTTTAATAAAATCCAGAAATATGACCGTTTTGACTGTTTTTAGCGCGTTTTGAGGCATTTTTGAAAATACAATTATTTAGAAGACAAACTTTACAAAACGCTTGGCCGTACGTACTAGGGGTGCCTCTAATCTTAATTTTAAGATCATTACGAGAAAGCAAAATATCGTTGTATTTGCGTATTTGTGTAAATAAAATCACCCTGTTAATTTTATTTCCAACTCGTTAAACGAGATGGCGACACTAGTACTAAATGCATCAAACCGGAGATTTTCTTGCTGTTGTTGTTTTTCTCTCGAGCTAGAATGCGACCGCGATGTCTCGTTGCTCGTGGATCGGTAGCACGTGTAGCGAAAGCTCGCGCTGTAAAGCTCAGTGATCGTGGATTCAATCCACCGCCTCTGTTCGTTTCAATCTGGATGAGCATCGTACCTGCGTGCTGTCATGTATCACTATTGCTTGATACACGCTAAAGACGTCAGATAGACGGCGGTATACTGCACTGTCTTTCATCTCAAACAAAGACACCAAATGCCCTCAGAGCTGACTAACTATATAAACGTAGACACAACAGAATTGCAATTGATGGCTCCGTTGGTCGGAACTTTTTGAACGTTGCGAAAAAGTGCAACTATAGTCGGTGACAGGTCAAGAACAAAGTGGAAACTCCTCCCACCCCTTTCCACTTCAGCGGAGCGAACGGTGGAGAGGAGGTCGCCTCCTCTCCGGCATTTGCTCTCCTAAAGTGGAAAGAGGCGGGAGGAGCTTCCACTTCGTTCTAGACCTGTCACCGACAATAGTCATCAGCGAGACTTGTAACGTAATCCGTTACAAGTAACGAAATTACTTGTAATCCCTTACATTTATCGGTAATTTAGTAACGGAATAATTACATATTTTCTAGGGTAATTTTAAAGTAATTCCCTTACATTTTTTACGTAACGGGTTCCTTGTAATCCGTTACATTTTTTTCAGGACCAGCCCCCCCCCCCCTCTTTCTAAAGAAAAGGTCGTTTTCATTTTGGTAAAGTTGAGCGCAGTGACAGTGTCACGCGAATTGACCAGTGCAAAGGGAGGCTTGGCACTCTTCAGTTCCGCAAAGCCTTTTTTTGCAACACCAAGCCCCTGAATCTATTTTTTTAGACCCTAACAACAAAGTCAAAAAATCCAAAAAGAGGGGGAGGGGGCGCAAGTTATATCCGCTTTTTTTAGTGTCTGTTTTTTCTTTGCCATCGAAAGCGGGGAGAGGAAGACACCAAGTGATTGTATGCCTCTTCGAGAAGCTCAAGGAGGTAAGTGCACAGACAAGAATTAACAATGTCCTTCTCGGTTATAGTGACTAGGACCATTTTCATAATGTCACAACACGAGACAACGCTCCGTCTATCCTAAAATCCACTAAAAGAGGTGTGATAATATGTTAAGGTGTTATTGCCACAAGCATCCTCGTTCGTTGATGCACACTTACCATCACCTCTTAGAAAACGGGATGTATTTTTTTTCTGCTTCTTTCACCTTATTTGACCGTGTTTAGAAAGCTACTTACTTTTTTGTAGTTCAACTTCTAGGGTTGGCCCACTTTAGAGTGCCTTCATGTTCGCTGGACATGAAGGAACCCTAGCCCACTATATTTGTGAATGCCAGCCATGTTATCTGCATCTCAGTTACCCTTTTTGTGAGTCAGATTTTTGGGAGCATTTCGAGAATGGTAATAGTGTTCCTTTTCTTCTTCCTGTTTTTACCCCAGCAGGACGCATCTTATCTCAAGCAGATATTTTTACAAATAAAATTTAATGGTGGCTGACGTAGACTTGATATTCTGGGCTTGAGGAGAGAGTGAAACTCGTGAGTGGGGCCATAGCGCGGCTTACTTAGTTCTCTGCTCTTCGCTGCCCGTGGCATCAGCGGACGTTTATCTGGAGAACACCGGAGTAAACTGCAGTCGGTCCGTGCTGCGTGCGTTTTTGAACGGCACCAAGAAAGGTACACTTGGCAAAGGTGCGTTTACATTTTCTTGTTTTAACCAACGTTCTAATTAATTGTTGTTATGAGTGTCCTGTTTTTTTTTCTCGATTACTTATATTTATACATTGGAAACTTTTTCTTATTTACCAACGTCTCAACCGAGGCTCGACCTGTCCAGAACCAAAGAAAGAAGAATATCGAGCCAAACCTTATTTATTATTTATTTATAACCTTACTGTTACCAACTCTACTAAAACTCTCGAATATCAGGCAACGGCTGCAACGACGAAGCTTTGCTCTATCTTCGAGGTAAATAGTACTTTCATTGCTTTGCTGAAAAAGCTCAATGCAGAGCATAAAATATTCGTGAGGCACAATATGGCACTCCCATCCGGTGCCTCAGTTCAAAGGGTTTTCAGCGTAGCAGTCGACATATTGAGTGAGAAATAACGCAAAATGTCTGACGAGACTTTCGAGAGTCAGATGTTGCTCAAAATACTCAAGGTGAATAAATGGAACAGGTGGCGACAATAAGAACTTGAATAACCTTCTTCCCTTTGTTTCTTAATTGAGGAAAATATGTTGAAAGTAACGCCACGAAAGTAACGGATTACTTATGGGGGTAACGGTCACTTACATTTATGGGAGGGTAATTGTAATTGTAATAAATTACAATTTAGCCTTGAGTAATTGTAAATGTAATTCCTTACTATTTTTCAGTAACGTGTACAAGTCAGTGTCCGGGTTTCCGTTTCTGCGGAGTCGCTTGGTAAATCTCTTGTTGCGATTCACAGCGCTATGTATGACGAACAATGCCTTCTACACGCCGGTTATAATCTGCGTATCCTCTATGCTGGCGTGACGAGGGTGTAACGTTTTTCGCCATGTTTGAGCGTAATGCTAAAATTTTAGTCTATTTACTGCAAGCTGTTTTCTTTTTACGTGCGCGTGAATTGTAGGATTGAGGGTTAAAGAGAAGTACATTCAAGCACATACCAATGATGAACTATCAAGGTTGATTCGGGTTGCTATCTACAGTGTAAATATTACTTTTCCCACGATTTCCTTAAAACGAAACATAGATCGTCCTTTTTAAAATATTTTTTTGGGGTCAAAGGAAGCGCACTGAACTCGAGTTTGGAACCCAGTCGGTGCTCTTATCTCAGCAAACCTGTCTGCGCCTACATTTCCGCATAGATTACAGAAAGAAAATATGTGCCACAGTGTGGCCTTACCCACTCTCGTCCGGTGACACGTTCCCGGGGCATAGAAATCAAATAAAGTATATATTGCATCGTTTTTTGTTCCTACACCTAATCACTTAAAGAAAAAAAAATCTATCTATCTTAAAGGGGCAACTTTTACAGCGTCAAAGGTTGGCCTAAACATTTTTAAAATACAATTTTTGATTAACTTGACGTCGTTTGATTTGAATGTTGTGCCGGGATTTCGAAGGCAGTCGAGACAACAAAAGCCTCTAGAAAAAAACTTTTTTTTTTTTTTTTTTGCAAATTTACATTAGCATAGCTGAAGGTGAATCTCGTCTTCAATCCTTTGAGAACGGCAAGCCAGGTGGCTCTTTTCGCCAAGAAATGCGAAAGTTCACAGAGCGGCCGCAATGTATTCACCATACTGATGCTGACCAGCGGCGACGGCGATTCGCGGTTTGCGAGCGGTAGGGACGTAAGGCACGAACAACAGAAAGGCATCGCTCGTGTCCGCTGGACAGCGCCCTTAGGGACGAAATCGGGAAACTCAGCTCGATCACCGTTTATAAGCATGTTCTGGTGAAACGGCAGGCCGCAAGGAAGCGGCAGTAATCAAGTGGCCGAGGCCGAGCGCTGAAACCGCTATCTTACTTTCAAAAAGTAGCACACACAGCTCAGACCTTGTGCCAAACCTACAGATCAAGCCATTGAATATTTCGAAATATATGTGGCGATTTTAGAGAGTTTTCACTTAGATAATGGGGCGTTTTTCTGGTAGGTGACGCCATTCATCTTTTTGTCTTTCTGGGCTCTCATGGCTGCCATTTTCGCGCCGGAAAATTTCGAACGACGATTAAAACTTTTAATCACAAAACGGAATGATCTGCAACTTTGGTGTTTGGTATAGGCTGACGGCGCTACATTTGGGTGGATACTAAAGGTCCGGCGATTCGCAGTTTATATTTGCTGATAAAAAAAAAACTAATATTCTTCCAAGATATGCGCATGTTCGAAAGTATCACGTTCAAGATGACACCAAAATTGGGCTCGTTAGTACAACCAAGGTAAACAGGAAAGGTTACGTGAAGATGGTAACATTTTCTCAAAAGGGCTTTACAGAAGCTACAAAACTGAAAGAGGAGGACAAAGTTCTTCTGATTTTGCTGTTGTTATCAATTTTGTTCGAACAAACTTCCAAATGACTCGCGAAAAAACTTTTCTGTTCTTTTCTTTCAGAAAACGCCACCACCTTGCTTCATTTTTAGAGTCAATAAAAGTGTCGCAACATTCAAAATGAATGTTTCGATTTCTTTGAAGAGGGTATTTTTTAGGGGGGGAAAGAGGAGGGGAAGGGGGGCTTATGAAGTCGCCGGCAGCTTACCCAGTGTGCAGGCGAGCAAAAGTATAGCAATTATAAAGAAATACTTCATTTTTCGATTTTTTCCGCTGGGTTCCTGGAAGCAAGATGTGAATAAGGTAGCTTGAAGAGAGGCGCGAGTTAACCCCGGGTAGCACAGCAAATATTGTGTGAGCCTGAGTTACTCAGGTTCACAAAATATGTGTAACCTGAATGTTACACCAGGTTGCACAGAGCTCTAGGAAAAATACATGGCATGGGCCTGGGAACCTGAGGTTTTGAGACGCCCGACGAATTCTTTATTCTTTATTCCAAGGTTACCCCGCATTGCCCGAAGGCATTTTGGCAGGGAGGTTACAGTATAGAAAAAAGAAAACATCTCTGCTCTCCTACAGCACACGTGCTTCTCAAAGAGCTGATTCCACTGCACAACAGTTTTGACATAAAAGGAATCTGCAAACAAGCTCGTCCTGGCTATGTACTCGCGTATTTTGAAAGTATAAGCTTTGCGCCTAGAAATATAATGGGCTTGTTTAAAATACGCTTTGTTGTTAATTCCAGTCTTGATATTAAATACTTGAAATAAAAACTTCAGTCTCAACGTTTTCCGCCGAGATGATAGTAGTTCCCAACTTAATTCGTGTTTGACTTCTGTACAACTCTCTCTCCACCCATACAGACCCAGGAAAAACCTAGCAGCTCTGTTCAGTACTTTTTACAGTTCATCTATAAGTATGTTTGCGCGGGTTTCCAGACCGCACAGGCGTATTCTAAAATCGGTTTGCCACATGTTAAGTAAGCATATTTTTGTTTAAATTTGACTGTGAACATTTCAAAGTTCGCTGAATAAAGTCGGATGATAACGTGGCACCTACATACTTATATGTTGGTTCATTATTTATTAAAGTGTTATTTAGCTCGTAGAGACGTACAATATTTTGTTTTTTGTAAAACACACTTTTTTACTTTTGTAAAGCACACTTTTTTCTATTTAAACTCTTCCATGTCGAACACCACGTGTTAATATATTTTAAATATAGTTGCAACATGGCAGCATCTCTTTCATTCTTAATTTTTCTATAAACGACACAATCATCGGCAAATAATCATATACACGAAGAAATACCAATAGAAATGTCATATATATATAAAACAAAAA
>JAZHYW010027862.1:0-28186 GCA_037355805.1 Ixodes ricinus
AGGATGTACTGTCGTAAACCAGGTCAGGTCAAAAATACTTACATGTATTTTGTAGAGTTGCAGCTAGTTTGTATACCGCACTGAGATCTACAAACTGGCAAATCGGAGCTGTCAAGCCAAGCATGTGTTGAACCATCGCGCATGGCAGGGAGGATTCTCAAAGCCCCTTCATTTTTCGAAATAGTGCAAGGTGCGTGTCGATGCACGAAGCACGTGCAACGCGCAGCCCTTTGGAAGATTATGGCGGCAGAGCACGGCAATGAGCTAGGTTTCAGACGCCATGCTCTTCCGGAGAAGTGGCAGCGCGGCACGTGTCTCGAGCATTTAAAAAAAAAAAATGAATGGCGCCACTGTTTTCAGGATAAAGGGGCTTTAGGTGCTTCAATGGTATCAGCTGGTGCAAGCATCTGCTTGGCGTGCAGCGGGAGCGTGACATCTTCGGGCGTCTAAATGCACAAACTTGGCAGCGAGCAGAGACATGGCGGCAGCCAGATGCGCTGCTTTAAATCGTCTATGCTCCGTTTCCCACTTTGCATGCGAGGCGTCTCCACAGCTTATGGCGCGTGCGCCTGGCATCATCTATGATTTCGCTTGCGCGAGAACCCGTGCAAGTGAGCCGCACGATCCGACCTCATACCCGCGCCAACAGCTCTGGCTAGCGTTTCACACTACTGCACCCAGTCTCACACGGCAGCGGAAAGGTACTCATGACAGAACTTAGCTGAATGTACCTGTAATAAACTGCGTTCCTCAATCATGCGATAAATAAGCGGAGCGCTTTGAAGGTTGATGTAGATTGGCATTCCTGCCAAACCGCGAGAGGAGCACGGGATAAACAATTATTTATCGAAAAGAGGTTTGACGTGAAGTTTTTTGATTATTGTGTGTGAAATATAACACTTAAAACATAAACAATATTTGTGTTTGCTTTCGCGTCACTTAATTTTTTTTCTCTCTAAGTCTGAGGGCGCACCCTACGGGAATCTTGCTTTAAAATGCCCGACCCGTCTGGCCATACTGGCCCTAAATCATCTGCGCTTACGAGTTTCCATTTGGGGTTATCGGCGGCCGAGTAGGCTAGCGCGCACCAGCTCGGAGCACGTGCTGTGAGTAATCGCGCTGCAGAACCGAGGGATCCTGGGCCCAATCCACCCCTGCCCGCTTCCCGATCTGGATAAGAGCGATGGTACCGGCGTGCGGTCGTGTATCACTACTGGGTGTTGGACGCTGCAGCTTCGCCAGGCTAGCGGTTGTAGCGCACTGGCTAAATTGCTCATCTACAGCTGGGACACCCGACGCCCACTGAGGCAGACTAAATTCCGGCGGTATAAACATACAATGAACATTTTTGGCGAGTTTCCATTGCGAGGTGGGCGACCTTTTTCTGTTAAGCAACTCCATTTTTCCCTGAGAAGTTCTCACTGAAGCAGCTGAATAGCTTCAGAAACGAACCAGATCGAGTCTCAGGGTTACATTTCAGTCCGGCCTGCCGAGAGAGATGGACAATGACGAGGATAAGATGGACGACCACCCGTCTACAACCTTGACAGAGAGCTCGCGGTGCGGTCCATCGCGCTCGGGTTCTTAGAAGACATTGTTTTCCACGTGCCACCACTGCTACCTGCTAGCTGGAGTATGCGTCTCCTCGATTACTGTATTAATCCATCCTTATTTGTGTTCACAACTATTTCATAATTTTCTTAATTATATATATTCAATTTTTTACTAATATAGCATCCAAAGAAGATATATTTATATATATGTGATTTTTATTATGAGTTTGTGGGACCGAGGCTACTCCCTGGCAGCTGTAGAGGGAGCTTGTTTAGGTCCGTTTAACACAGAACCTCCCTTTGCTGAAAAGGGACTTTTATGCGCCGTGTGATTACGACTCTCGAGCTTTTTTACTACAGGCACCTGCGCCAGGGTTACCTTTACAGCTGCCGCGTGAATTGGGCATAAGGCTGTGTTAAAAAATGTACTCAATCCGACTCCCGGAGTAAATGTTCTGTAACACGGCGTTTCAAAAACTTACACGCGCTTTCACGGTGACGTCTGAACTGGCGCTCCAGATGCGAGCTGTTTACACTCGGAGTAATTATTCACGCTACCCTCCTCGATCGGTGGGTAGATACGGCGGTACGTGTGTCACGGCGTGATCACTTCGCCGTCTGCTCGTCGTCTGCTTTCTGCACCAACAGCCGAAATAGCTCGTTTGTTCTGTTGTCTTTTTGGCAGACGTTCAAAATAATAAACAATAAGGCGCAGCCATTAGTGTGCTTTATTCAAACTTTGCTGTTTTCAACGCAGGGACTGACTGCGCACTGCATCCAGACCGCGCACCTTCCCCGGGAACGTATACCTGTTCTTATTATCAGGATGCAAGCGTAAACCCAGGAGCTTCTCTGCATTATCGTCGTCGGCGTTGGAGGGAACGCCGTATTCCTACGTTCAAGGCTCAAAATGTTCGAACGCAGTAGATGTTGAAATATTTTCAACCATAGTGTGTGCAATGAAAGGATAACGCTTTTAAAGCAGTGATGGCTTTGAAGATTTAATGCATATCATCAGTCAACAAACCTGTCCCATCTCCGTCGCCCAGAAATTGCCTATAGCGGTTTGTAAGTTCTCATTGTGATTTTGTAATCATATTCGCGTCAAAACGAACGGAAGTTACACCTTCAGGCACTGTTCGGAAACCACCTGAGCTGTATTGCCATGCCATGTGGACGCAATATCTCCAAAATGTAATTGGTGAAAATTACGATGCGTGGCTAAATTTACAGTGATCGCGGTGATCAATAGAAGTACATATTTGATGCAACTGAAAGGAATAAGTTATCTTGATCTCAATATACAGCCCCAAAGAAAGGTGAGCAAAGCAGCTAGTGGAGCCTCATCAAAAAGCACCGCGTCGTCATGCTAAAAAAGAACGAGAAAAAACAACAACATAAAAGCGGTTAACATTATTGTCGCTTCGAGTTGTTTCTCTGTGATCAAAATAGATTGTGTGCTATTTTTCGCCTTCGCTGATATTTTTTCCCGTAGTTTAAGACTAAGCCAATCTCCGTAGTATCCAGGTGATTATCCTGGCCGTTCCAAAATTGAGTCGCGGATCGTTTATTCGCGATGTCACGTGATATTACCCGCTGACGTAGGAGACAAGTTACTCGGGTAAGATTTGGAACATAGCCTAAGTTTGAAACAGAGCATAGAAAAATTTTGTCATTTAAGTCCTTCTGCCACAAATGATCGGAACCTGATTTCCTTTAACTATATGTACTCCATTTCTTAATTTGACAAGAGCGCGTGGTACCACTGCATGCAACGTTCTTATCTATCAGTTCACAAGTTCTACGGCAGAGCTGCTTTGGCAATCTGCTCCTCTCTCAGGCCTGCGAAGGGATCAGGTGCGGGCTGATAGCGTTCCTAGCGCCAGCAACGTCAATGCCTGAATAGACAACGAAGAAGGACTATTTCCGAACAACGATCTTTTTGCACCGGCTTTTGCGCAAACTTTATGTTTACCATAAAAACTCCGAAAGAATTCCTTCCCGCCGCAGGTATTCTAGACCCAAGGATCCACCGATTCCGCAGCTTCTCTTCATTGGGCGGGTTGATGTTGCAGCGAACGTCATCGAGCGCACGCGCCAGGCGTTTTATACATAGAGTTATTACAATAAACGCTAGAGGCTCAGCTGGCGCTAGTGTCTACGGGACTTCCGGTTGCAAATTGAAGCAGACAGCATGCAGTCTACATTTGCAGCCTCCCTGTGTATTCCTATGGGAAAACGCGCGTGAATTTTGTTTCTTCGCCGGAAAATAGCATGAATAACTTTTGTCATTTTGGTTGTACCGGATAGTATGTATCTTTATTGGTATTGTGAAAGTGTAATTGCTTTAGTTACAGCATTTTTCTTTACAACTGAACGATGTTAAACTTCGCTCTATTTCAGGCCCAAACCTCTGTTTCAAGGAAGGTATGTGAAAACGAGCGACGATTCTAAGCAAACTAATGATCGAAAGGAATGTAGAGTGTGTTCAAGGTTTGCTGGCATTTCGGTGGTGCTTATATATTGCTAATATTCCCGTCCTGTCATTGGATGAAAATGACTCCGTCGTGCATCTTTACGATCGGTTAAAGAAACATTCGAACGCAAAAATAAAGCACGTGAGCTACGAAAGGTGTGTCGTTTTATTATTTCCTATGTCGGGCAGTTTTTATCGGGCACCTGCTCTCTGGCTCCCCCATTTGCAAAGGTTTGGAGCGTGCGGGTGATGATTTGAACCCAGAACAAGCATCTTCGCACATATTCATGAGCAGAAAGAATGAAGCAGTACTTATTCATTGCAAAACTGACTATATCACGTGGCTTTCAATTAATTTTGATCGTCTGCGTGCACAAGGAGTTACTTATCCAGTGTTACTGCGTAGTTCTTGCCGTCTCTCTTGGTTTTCCACATGTCCTTCGTTCGTTTGGCACGTATATCCCCCAAGTTGGAAAGCGTCGACGCCGTGTTCGCGCTAACAGTGTCCGACAGTGCACATAAATACACGTACGAAGCGGTTTTAACACCGTTTTTCATGGCACGAATTTCAAATAAAAATGCTGTAACTGACCAATTATTTCGTCTGCGTGACTGAGAAATGTTCCAATGTGCCTAGTACGTACAAATTATTCGCTGATATTTGCTCTTATAATCGAGCGCAGAGAGAAAATGCACTCGCTTTTTCCCATAGAAATGCATTACCGGAAGTCAATTTCTGACTGCTTGCTGTCTGCTTCAAAATGCAACAACACACTAGCGCCAGCTGAGCCTCTAGCGTTTATTGTAATAACTCTATGGTTCTATAAACCATTAGAAAAATCGCTATCTACGCGCTGCCATCTTCGTCTGCAGGGCTGTGGAACGCCTTCTGTGTCTGCGCTGTTGCAAAGCTGTGCGATATATCAGACCCTGCGCATGCATTCACAGCTTGGTGACTCAGCGTTTTTTGGCCGAATGTTACGCCATGCAAATTCTATACCCGTTTAACTTTAAACGCAAGCCAGGCCGAAGCTGCAATTCCGAACATGTTGCCCTGAATAGTGCTTGCGCTGCACGAGCGCACGTGCTTGGCAGGGTCGCTAAAAGCCAGGAGCTCGCTCTTTTAGCTTCTGCCTGGCTCACACTTAAAGTGAAACGGAGGCGCCACTAACTGGCGCCAATGGCTCTCTATTGAGTCGTGGAGCATACGTACCACACCAGGAAATATTATCCGATCCACCGGCACCTTGCCGTCGGCATACATCAGTGGACTACAAAACTTACAAGAAACAGCAAAGAAGCAGGCCCCTACCATAGAGGAAAACGAAGATGTTGATCCTCGTTTTAAATAACCAACTCAGACGAAAACGACCGTAGCGCGCCTGGGTTGAAAACTATGATAACCACCGTATAAAAACGAAGATACTGCTCTACTTTCACCGTAGAAGAAAAAAGAAGCTTCTCTTTCAGATTGCCCTTCTGAAGAAGGTGCCGAGCCGGCACCTAAACGTTGGGACCCTACGTTATTTCATGGATTGGTTGGCGTTTGCCCATTACTTACTACGTTTAACCCAAGCAGACAGACGTCTGCCGAAATGTTCACCTTCAAGTATAGGAAGCTAGTCAACTGACTTTCATCAAGTAACATTGACGACATGAGGGTTTATTCACATTCCGGTATGTGGCGTGGATGCAACCATAAAAACTGGGGAACAAAACGGCGCAAATAACTTTTTAATCATGCTGTCTCATTAAAAATTTGAGCTAAAGATAAAAATAAAATTGCCTTTATACTTGAGTTCAAAGCCAAATACAAGTGCCCAGACTCCGTTTGTTTGCTCGGGGTCCAGTGGGGGAAGAGATATTTATTTTTTATATTGACTATATAAAAAAAATAGAGTGCGCAAACCCGATACACCAGTTTCCGCCGGCGTTCCTAGAGGCTGTAAAACTCGGTGGTTAATGTCGCTATTATCGAAGAAGTCGTCGGACTTTGTAATCCAAAATTTGCTGCAGATGAAGGTACCATAGAAGCGATATGATTCTAGTTTGCAACGATAAGATAAAGGAAGAGGTAGCTGAAAATATGATACAGATAGTCTACTAAACAGCCGCTTCCCCGAAGACAACGAAGTTGAAATGGTTTCGTGACCCTCCTAAGTAGCGCCGCTGACTGACCTCCTTACACTACAATATTTTAAGGGAAGCCTGCTATGAATGAAAGGGCCGCATATCACCTGTTGGTGCTCGAAGTGCGGAGCCTGCGCATTGCTCAACGCTAACGCGTTGGGACAGTTAGTGGCGCGCACGTACTTCGTTCATCCCTAAGGTGACAGTGCCAAGGAAGCTACGTGCTCGTTGTATCAGTAAGACGTCTATATTTCACCACGCGATCACGCTACCTCCCATACCCACGCGGAAAGAAAGTGGAGCTATGTGATGAAAATGATGCGGCCGATTGGTCCAGTGAGCTCGTAGCACCCATCGCACTGTCAGCTTAGGTTTGAAACGAGCATAAAAATTTAAAAGGTTTAAAAGGTGATCACTTGGCGAAGTATGGACGTCTGACTAGTCCATCCTTCTAAATCATCATGAACCAATTAGCTCAAACCAAAGTATTAATTCAGAGTATATATAGAGAGAGAGCGGAGAATCTGGGAACTAAATCTGATGGTCCTCGTGGGCGTCTTCACGCATACGTCTTAGGGATTTTGTGATTACATCCTTTCACTCTATGACTTCGTGTTCGAGGAGTGCCTTAAAGGGCAACTCCGGTCCATACTTTCGATTTTGGGATTATGACTGTTTTAGTGCAGTCAGCGTCCCTGAATTGCAAGGTGTAATTTTGTTCTCGTTATTGTGCGTAGTTTTAAAGATATCGACGCCGCAAAGTTTTGTTTGGGGCGCGGCCAACGAAACCAGAAACTAGCCGCTCGAGGCCCCGGCAACACTGGCAATCAGACGCTATGTGAACGTGACGTCAGGATCGTTCTCGTTCAACGAGTACGCGGGCCGAGCGGCACCTACCTCTGTTGCGCTAGCCGTCTAAAGGTAGAAGGTAAGCTGATTTTGTTTTAATTCAGTATACGTGGTGGTTATCCAGCATATGTAGTAAGAGTTAGTGCGTATACGCAAGAGCTAGCGACTGGAAAACCCGTGAACTCGTACAGTGCCGTACTCGGCGGCCGCCGCCGTGCGCTACTGCCTATGCCGTACTCGTCGCTTGGATACCCAAAAGATAGTGACTGGAAAACGAGTAAACTCGTTTGGAGCCGTACTCGGCGGCTGTCGCCGTGTGTGCGGTCTTCCGCACTCGTCGCAAGGCCTAAATTGTCATCGGGGCTCCGTGGATGGAGCGGCGTTGCTCTACGCCGCGCTGCCAGTGACGTGCAGTACTGGGGGCCTCTTCGCTTTCGCGCTGCGGGTCAGTCCCAGAAACGAAGCTTTGAGGCTCTCCGCCGCGGGCTGCGGCGCCCGAACATACGTCTGCTGGGCTGTACACGTCTGTTTTTCGTTCTTTTTTCCTCGGGCGCGTAAAAGCCGACGTCTAAAGTCCACTCGTTGAACAGCGTTCACCGCACCTTTTCAATTTCATGTCCGTTGAAAGCTTGTGAAAAAGCACCTCCGGGTTGCGCAGCGGGTTGTTTGAGCAGCCCACAGCAAGTTGCACTAGGCATCTTTCGAGGAACAGCTGGGCAGTCTTGGGCGCACCAAATTGCTCGCTAAAACGAGTCTTGGAGTCCTCACAAGGAAATAAACAAAAGGCTCTACCGAAGCTACACGGACAACAGATAAAAGTAACGGCTAAACACGCCAACCACAAGCCGAAGTAGCGGCGGTAGCGGCTCAAAGACGCGCACTCCGCGCAACGCCCGGACTGGAGGAAAAAAAGAGAACGATACTGACGTCACGGCCCAATGTTGCTTTAGCGATCGGCAACCCACTGGCTGCCCGCTAAGGAGCAGCGGCTCGCGGCGGGTCACATTTTTATTATCGGCATTAGCTTGAGAATGCGGCGTCCCACGGACATAATATTTTGGCTGGGGTCGTATTTTGTGTCACTACAGCGATACCAGTAATTTATTTCATTTTGAGTTTTGCCCGGAGTTGCCCTTTAAGGACCTTGGCGACAATGACGCGTTGTCCAGGGCAGCAGCCAATTAGTGCTAATATACAAAGGCTTTCGAGGAAACGAGCGATATGGGGTTCCCTCAAATTTGAAATGAACGCAAATATTTTTTTTGCAAGCATTCTCGTCGTTTGGAATTTAATACACACAGTTATTAGATATAAGTATAAATAAACAACTGGAAGTAAAGCTTATATTATCGTCAAACCAAGGCACGCATTTATCATGTCCGTTTTTAGACTGCCACAAATCATTGCGACTACAAACTTCAATGTTAAGTATAATTTGGAAGGCGATCGCACAGACACAGATCACATTTGTCTTAAATGAAACAGAGGAACAGTGATCACACATCTTTACGCGTAAAGATGTATGAGGGTCCTTGTTTTAATGAATGGTCTCATGGCTGTGACTGAGGCCTCATACTCGCGTGCAAGCTATTCTTCGCCAGAAATGTTGAGATACCATTAAGTTTCCTTAAAACAGCATAAATATTTATGCTTTCAATAACCGTTTCTTACAACACAATAAAAATGAAGGTATCTTGTGATGGCTCACGGAAGTCTAGCATTAAGTTATTTGCCCATATAGCAGAGCCTGTACACCTGGGAGTCAAGATATTTTTTTCTGTGAAATATTATTGAAAGCAGCACCATGGAACCTTTACCAACTATTAATCGCGGAATTACAACATTCTATAAGAATAAAAAAGTAACATATAAAAAGCACTGGGAACATAATATATATTTCACTAAATTTCCAAAGCACAAAACAAAGTGCTGGGATCCTAGGTATACGCTCTGCACACGCTCGACTTCCCTTCATAAAACAGTCGCAGTAAATGATTAAAATAACGCGTCGAGGAACGCCCGTGGGAAGTGCTATTTGTATTTGAGATCTACTTTCGAACAGATGCCCGCTGCAGATGCCAGCACGTGGCTAGCGTGTACTTACGTTCCCGGCAATCGTTTGGGTGCTTGCGTAGTTCAGCAATATGTCATTTACTAGTCGGGATTGGGACTTAAAGACGCGCGAATACGGGTGATGCGCGGGCGAGGTTGAAGCGTTCGGTAAAGTTTCAGAAGCCGATCGATGAGCCATCGCTTAGCGTAGACAGGAAGTGTATCAGCTAGAGTAGGCGGTGAACGCATTACCTCGTTCCAGGCCTCTGAGCCTTACCTGTTCTAGCTGTCTGTAAATCGACCGGATGTAGAGTGTACTGCTGCAGGCAAACCCTTTTTTGAAGCTTACTATACCTCTATGAATTTGGCACAAAATCATTGCCCGTACGGGGCGGTGACCTTCACTTCCGCCATCTGCTTGAAGCAGTCGTTCGGGGTATTTGTGTGTGCGTGTGTGCCTGTGTGTGCGTGTGTATGCTTGTGTGCGTGCGCGCATACGTGGTGTGTTCATGTGTGTGTGTGCGTTCGGGTGTGCGTGCGTTTCTCTGCGTGTTTGTTATAAAGCTGACGGAATAACATTTCTGTACCATGAAACTTAATCAACCCAGACCTATCGGAGGAAGTAACCCACATGTGGGCCGTACATCGTGAAACGTTTCTACAGATTAACTTTTATATTGGCCATTTCACGAACCCTCTTCGTAAATTCCCCAATACTGTGCGCGACCATGTTGGTGAACATCGCTCAACACTTTACCTATTGGGTGGCATATACGATTGTTTATTGGCTCAGTTTTGTTTTCTTCTTCGTTAACTCTGATAAGTAACTCATCCGGAGTGGAAAATAAGAATTAAGGTGTGGAAACGCGCCTCGAGTTGTGCAAATCATGCTGATCGTACTTTCTGAAATCAAAGCCGCCTATGCCTTTTGAGAACTCCGCCATAGCTAAAATAAAAACATAGGCTTCGATATTCGTTGAGGCATCCCTCATTGTGTTTGATCACGGCCGTTCGATTGTGGTCAGCGCCCCGCCGGGAACGGCCCGTTGAGAGGTGTTTTCAATGGCGGTAACAAAGGTTCTCAGAGTGGCGGCAGTGAGTGATATTCGTAGCGTGCGTCACCTAAACGGGGAGCGCCACTCCGTCTTGGCAGCTGCTTCTCAGGACCATCAACGGCAGCATACGCGCTACCTTGCATACGGAAGCGCTGCCCGCTCCGACCTCTTTTTCCCGCAGCGTCTTGACTGTGTCTGCATCTCCCCGCGGCACTGTTATTCGATCTCGCGCCTGAGTAAAAGTTTGCCCTTGACATTCCAGAAGTAATTTATGTCCAGCATTGCTCCTCGTCATCAGACCTAAAGGGGTTGCTCTGAGATCGTGTTCAATCGCGTCTCCAGCGGTGTTAGTGGCAACGAGTCTAGTTTACAAAGTAAATATTTATGTTTCTGAGGTTCTACTGCTACCTACCTCCTTTTGAAGCAGATATATTGCCTCCAGAATTCGGTTCCCGCACCCCTTCAAGGCGGTCATTATGGAAGAGTTTATAAACGCGGCAAAACGTTGCAACTAGCCGTCGAGCGTCGAGCGATTGGGAAACATTTGTTTTATATCGGATGCCAAAAAAATAGGCCTAAATTTTGAGAAACAAAAATCGTGCGTATAATGGTGCAATCCCCTCAACTTTTAACACATTTTATATGCGGGTCCCACACGAATGACGTGTGATCTATAATTTGAAGAATTTGACTGAGATCAAAATTTTGCTTCACATTATTGCACTCATTAACAAATCGAGCTTACTTTTGTCGAGCTCATAAAAAAAAAAAACATTACATTGGTCAATCAGTTGTTTCCATCGGTGGTCCGTATTCACCTATCCAATTATTGATTCCTTCTTGTCCTCTGCATCGGAGAAGGGGATATATCGAGCGAACATTTGAGAACCAGGGCATGAGGCTGTTTTTTTGTAGGCCAAGAGCTACAGGCTAGGTATCAATATAGCCCCCATTCGCCTGTGGCACGGCATCAACGCCGGTCCCAGGAATGTTCGTGTTCATCACCCTCGGCTCGCGGATGACACCACTGTCCTTCCCAGGAGGCCGGTGAACATCGCCATCTCCACAGTTCGTCGATGAAAACATTAAAAGGGCTTGCATCTGTCGTGGTGTTGGTGGGCGAAACAGCAGGCGGACGGATCAGCCTTGAAGAGGTCGTCGGGGAACTGGGGCAGCGAACATACAAGACACAACCACGGATGGCTGGTAGAACCCAGCCGACGGTAGTACGCCAGGGATAGGTGGACGCAACCATGATAAAACTCTCCTGTGTAGTAGTCTCAGCAGAGCCGCAGCCTTGTTGTCCTTCACTCGCTTCGTGCAAGAGGCACGAATAGGCTGTTGAGGAGCAGGGTTCGACTCAATGTCACCGGTGAGCAGAATGCACCAGACAAGGTGATGCCGACGAGCGTGACTTGTGAAGTTCCCTGCACAGTATCGGCGGCGTTCCTCGCCAGCCTGTTGCGTGTGGTCGGACCTACTAGCCTAGCCTGCATAGAACTGACGGCAGCCCAACTGGAAAAGGACAGGTCAACGCCTCTTCAAATGTGGGGTAGACTTGCTTGGAGAAGGCTGTCAGGGTTCTTTGGGCCATCATGAGCTACGCCCGTAAAGTTGTCTGTTCGCAGCCTAAGAAGTGTAGCGAAAAGCAACAAAAAGTGGAGCCGCGAAAACGTGCGTAGCATTACAATATGTGAAAGTATCCAACTTTCTGCTCATTTCCGTGACATTGGTTTGCATTGTGAAAGCAAATTTTGTTATTTTGGAATGGCTCAAAAGCTTTGAATTTAAAGTGTGTACATATTTTAGCAGATGAAGTCTCATGTTTTTCAACGACTCGTCTTTTTTCTTTCTTTAGAATTGCGAGGGTTATGTTTGCCCGGAAATACGTCGCTTGTTTGGCGCATAAAAAAAACAAAGAGAACCTTGCGCAACTATGGTTTTATAACCAAGCAAATACAAATCTTAAGGAAAGACACAAAACACACAGACGCAAAAAGAAGCAATTTCTGCTTATTAACATAGAAAGAGTACCTATTTTCCCATCAGCAAGAAAAGCGCTGAGTTCCCAGGCGCTTTCTTTAACTGATGTAGGGCTCAACCAGGCAAACATACTCAGGCTGAGTAAATCACGTTGAAACCTCGAAGTTATTTTCTTTTATTTTTCCCAATCAAAACCTTCCAGATGTCTCAAGACGTTCGTCACTGATCAGAGTCCTTGTTTCAAATCAGTATCGCATTAGTGAGAAGTCCACACGGACGTTCCCGAGATGCCCGTGGCGGTTGCGAGGTGACTGCGTCATTTATCGCGACAGTGTCTACTAGTTAGTTTTTACGGTGAACAGCAGCTACCTTGTCTGATGACCTTATTAAGGATGAGCCTGCAAAGTAGTCGTGTTGCATCGCTCAGCCGCTCAGAAATTGTGGCCGAGTTGAGCAGCATGCAATTGACATTTTAATGCACGTCCGTGCATCGAAATGTCTCTCACAACGCAACCTCCATGCACCGAAGCGTCTGCACACTAGAAAGTTTGTGCACCAAAAGACCTCGCCAAAACGCCCTCACCAAAACGCCCTCACCAAAATATCAGGCTTCCCTCTCCAAGGCCTCCCGGACATCGCACAGAATAGCGCGCTCGACGTGTAACATTCCCCGATGCTACGGTTGACAAAGGTCCGACCTTTATACTCATGGAGACCTTGCCTGCTCGGAGGCAGTGCGAACGGAGACCCCAATGCCCCGAACCGAAGGCCCCCCCCCCCCCCCACAGTTTAACCAACTGCAAATACAAAGACCGATGCGGTCTTCGTCTTCGTTGTCGAACTTACGGACGAGAGCCAGTAGACATTTTCCGGGGGTCACGCAACACCAGCGGCAAACCCCCTACGCCTAATTAGAAATAGTCTAACCGACAAAATCACTACAGACTCTCCTGCCCCCCTACTCTCGATGGCTCTGGCATTGTGGCCATGGCAAACTAGTAACCATGCCGACTTGTATCAAACAAATAAAAAGAGAACAACGGATTCCCCCTCTATCCCTAGAGGGACTTTAGCTAGAGTTGTTCAACATTTAAATTACAGCCCCAGTCCACGTGAGAGTGCTAAACAGCATCTGAATGCTGCATCTTTGGCATGACGATTAATGTTGTGTCAGCAACAGACAAGTAACAATTAACCACACCACGTCGCGGTTTTGGAATGTGTACAAGATTGATACCGAATGGTATATAAAACAATGATTGAGAAAAAAACATTCTCTGCACTGCAGAGGCTCAACATGTAATTTACTCTACCTAGCAAATGTTGTACATTCAGCCGTTCCCCGGCTTTTATTGCAGAGATCAACACGTTTTTGCCGTGTCGATCAATGTTGTGTCAGCAATAGATAGAAGACACTTTACTACACAACACCCTGTATTACCATACAAGTGGCACACACAAAAAAAAACATTCCGGGAGCTGCAGTTGCACAAAGTTATAGTATGTCGCGTAGCAAACGTAGTAAATTGAGCCTTGATTCGACATTTATTAGACAGCTCCCCAGGCAGCATGGAGTCCGTGCCAGTGGCAGAACACTGCGTCTCTATCGGGCCGATCAATGTTGTGTCAGTAAAATACATAAAACCGTTTTCTGTGAAACGTCGAGATTTTCGCTTGTGCACAACAATAATACAGCGCTATAGAAAAATTAAAAAAAAACATTGAGGACGTTGCAGTTGCTCAAGATTTTAAATTACGCCACTAAGCAAATGTTGTACACTGAACCTTTTCGCGAAGTGTATTATACAGTTCCCGGGCAGCTTAGAGTCAGTAATAGCAGCTCAACGCCTCGTCTTTGTCATGCTAATTAATGCTGTGTCATCAATATATTAAAGACAGTTTACTACACAACGACGCGCTTTCTCCGTGTGTGCAGATGTGATCCCGCATGGTATAGACAAAATTCTGCGCGATGTAGCTGCTAGACATTTAAATTATTCCGCCTCGCAAACGTTCTACACTGAGCCTTTTCCGGCCTTTTATTACACAATTCCCCAGGCCGCATGGAGTCAGAATAGTTGTGTATCGCTGCGCCTTTTTCGTGCCAATCATTATTGCGTCTGCAACATATTGGAGACAGTTTACTACACAACGGCGCAATGGTTGCTTCTGTACAGCAGTAATGACGCATCGCACAAGAAACATCTCGCGAGCTGCAGTATATCTGCATTTTAATTAAGCCGCCTAGAGAAAGGTGTACATCAGGCAAATGAAGATACCAGCAGAACGTAGGAAGGTACACCAAAGAGAGAGAGAGAGAGAGATAAAAGGTGAAAAATACACTGCTCCATTAGCAACAATTTACTTAAGATAAACCTCTTCTACTTCCTTATAATTTATTTGTTATTTCAATCAAAGAAGGAAACTTCTTCGATGGCGTCCCGAATCGTTGATATACGTTTTCGTTATTTTCTTTTGTCTCCCGCATGGGGTGCTCCCCGCAGGCATATCTTTCCTTTAGGATGTAGTGCGATGGAAGCAACGCCCGAGCATCCGTCCTTCTCATCAATGACCAAAGCCTGAATAATTCCCCTTGCAAGTTGTTTTCGAGTCTTACCACGATTTTGATGTGGCGAAAATCGGGAGCGCATCGGCACACCTGACAGTGTGTGCAGATGTAGATGGCCTGTTGCTGTTAATGTATTCACTGAAGCTGCATGTTTCCTGGTGCGATCGTTGAAACATCTGCCAGTTTGGCCTATGTAAAGTTATACACATGACAGAGCAATATTGTATTCGACTTCCTTTTCACATGGGGGATAAGGGGTCCTGTGTGCGGTGCCGCAGGAGCTCAGAAGCATGAATCACTGACTAGCTTAGCTAGAATCAACCACTAGATTAAACAGTTTTCCGACTTTTATTACACTGTTCCCCAGACAGCATGGAGTCAGAAACAGTAGCGTCGCGCTGCGTCTTTGTTGTGTCGATCAGTGTTGTGTGCGCAACATATTGGATACAGTTTACTACATAACGTCGCCATTTTTGCGTGTGTACAACAGTGAATACGCATTGTATAAAACACATTTCGCGCGCTGCAGTTGCCTAACATTTAAATTATGCTGCCTAGTAAAGGTTGCGAATTTCGTTTTGTCGCGACTTTAATTACACAGTTCCCCTGGCAGCATGTCAGAAACAATCATATAATTCTGCATCTGTGTCGTATCATCCAATGTCGTGTCAGAAACATATTGGAGACAGTTTCGTAAAATCTCCCGACAGATTCACTACATTCCAAGCATTCTGGCTAAGTATACATCGATGTCACTTGGGTGGTTTGTTTTTTGTTGTGCAAAAAGGCGGATTTCATTTTCTATATCCCTCTCTGTATATTAGAAAAAAAAACGATATAATCTCAGATATACTAGTTGAAATGGCTACATATGATTCGCATGGTTTCGAAACATTTTATTATTCACTTAGAGCTGTACATTTGTTTAAAATATTGGTACACACTAAATATACACACACTCTTCAACAATATATAATAGATCATGCGTATTAAGGTTCCAATGTGCAGGTAAAATACCCAAACCACAATCCTATAGGGAGGAAACATTCCATCGTGAAATTATTCGAGGTTTCATATTTCTCTTCAATACACTTACAAATTTACCGTCATGTGCAGACGTTTCAATCACGTATTGTGGCCTATCCCATTATATATAACAACGTGCATTAACCATTCCAAAGATGATATATTATGCAGACAAACCAGGTGGTGATATACATTCTTTCTTTTCGCGGCTACGTGGTCTTCAATTCATTTGATCAAATACGGTTAATTTATCTGCATTTTTTCTCTCGATTATTTCGTCCTTGGAAACCACGAACGATAATGAAAGTTACTATGATATATTCAAACGTGGCTCTTGATTCTCGCCCAAGATCATCCTGTATCTAAAAGATCATAAACAGAAAATAATATAACTACATGTCACGAGACAAAGAGTGAGAGTAGTTCTGGAACACAATGAGGACGTACCGTGCCTGAAAGCAACGGACCATGTACCCTTGATTCTGTACATTTGTTATTGGTGCATTCATAGGACGGACAGGATGGGCTAGAAACACAGGGCCGAGTGGTGCAGTGGTTAGCATATCCGACCGGATATTGGAAACCCCGGAGTTCATGTCCCGACTTCGTCAAAGTTTAGTCTTTTGGAGGCTTCCTAGACTTTGATTCATTCGATCAAGTACGGTTCAGTCATGCGCATATATCCGATAATACGCAAACACTATAAATAAATGCTTTACCGTTTCCTTGGTACACTCTCGTGCCCACAAAAGCCAGACGCTTTCAAAATATATACATGTAAATTAATTCTTCAAGCATTTTCTGGTGTTGAATGGCTGCTGTATCGGATGTCTGCATTATCTCACAGATAATGGCTACTAGGAACAAGTGAAGAAAATTGAAGCCGTATACATTACGAACTTTTTCGAGACGCAGGATGCCGCTTCTATGGTACGGATGTTAGCATCACTAGAAGAGGTATGACAAAATTTAGTACAAAAGCTATTTAAATTGCCTACTAATTGCTTTCTAAACACTGCAAAAATGAAAATAAATTACAATTCAGATTACCACCGACTGAATAGTAATGACATTATATTATAACTATTTTCCAAACGTAACAAAATTATTTTACATTACTTTCCAGTACCTTGAGGGAGTCATTTTTGCTAATTTTATTTACAGTCTATGCACCGGAACTGAGATCTTGTTTACACCGCAACAGTCTCATGCTCCTCAAAGTGAACCATACTCAACAACCATTCCGCTGGGGCACACGGCGGAAGTGTTCAACATGAGAAATAGCTTTTTCTTTAGATGTGACTCAAAGAAGAGGGAAACAGCGCCTAAAGCATGGAGCACAAAGAACGAAGAACATACAAACCGAGCGCTGTACGGAGGACAAAGATCGAGGAACACACAGACCGAGTGCTGTTCATTCACAATGAAAGTGCTCTGTTAAATAGTTCTACGATTCCGTCTCTCTGATTTCGACAAAGTTATAGTTTTTAAAACATCTTATGAAACGTTTCCCCTTCCGACTCGGACGCAGTCTAATAATTTTTTTGCAAGAGCACTGTAGTCAAATACAACATAAAAAAACAGTGTAAGGTGAGAAGGGCATGCACGAGAACAAGGTTTGTTTAAAGGAGGTCACTCGTCTAAATTTCAGCTTTCCTAGTTTCCGCCCTTTTCCCTATCTCACTGCCTTTCTTATGTTGTATCTGACAATAGTTGACATATTCCCGGTCATTCTCCTCGTGAAGTATTGTACCAAAGCACCTGAAGAGCCCAAGTTGTTGCGCGTCGTCACATAAGGAAGTTGGATGTTTGCTGGGTAGAAGCGTCTCCAGTTGAAAGAGGTCGCACACGCTCATTAAACTGGGTAATTTCTCAAGAAACGAATGGCGATATCGGCTCGATTGCTTAATCCAAAGTAAAGTTCCAAAGAGAAGGCAGAGAGGCATACCGTGAGCGACACCTGTTTTCCTCGCTTTCGGTCTTTTCCAACTACAAAATCATCTTTACTTACCAAGGCCCCAAGTAAACGCACTAAACATTTTGGTGCATTGGCGGGGAATTTGGAATGAACTATATATTCCGCTCGTTTGTTGTTCACGACGGTCGAAGCTTACTGTTTGACCTTGATTAACGAAAGAGCGACAATACTGGGAATCCGCTTATCCTCTCATGTTTTAAAGTTTTGGACCATAGCCTCCTCTAGGCTCACAAAGCCTGGCAGTTCGACAACGGAGACATGTAGTACCCGGTCGCAGATCTGGAGCGCGAGGATCTGGTAGCACAGAGCATTCTCGGGGAACCTGGACGTCAGCGCACAGCTTTTTCGGCGGCGAGGACCAGAAACATGGTTTTCAAACCCAACGAAAAAAGAAGCGGTGGCGTGAGGGAAGCGAGGATCACGCGCGGACATTCCATCGCTCGGGAGAAGTGTGTTTCGGTGTTTTGCCGCAGTGGGGCACCCGTCACGTGGCTCTCCTTTCATCCGTTGTCTGCCGCTCTACCATTTCAATTTCGGCGAACGCTTCTCGTGGCGATCTGCCAGGCTTTGTCAGTATAGAGGAGGCTATTTTTGAACCCACTTGCGATGTGCATTGTAGTTGTAACAAATACCATGGAAGCCAATATTGGCGACTCCCACGGAGCGCGGGCGAAAAGTGATTCGTGCGCCCCTGGTGACCTCGTAGTTAACGCTAGCAGACGAATTCTCCAAAACGCATTGGTTTTCCCTATTTTCGTGCGAGGTGACCAAAAAAAAAATATATTGTCACGGACATTCGCTGCTTTGAATGTTAAACAATAAGTGTCACCTCTTGAGTGAAAGACATTTTCTTCGCGTGGGAAAGATGTTACAGCTTTTTCGGTGCAATTTTGGAGCTCTCCCGAAGAAAACAGTTTGTCACAACCGATGTAAACCAGGTGAAACACAAATGTGCCTTTGCGTTGCTGTTGTTGTTGTTTATTTAAGAGCAATGTGCAAACATTTTAGAACATAGCTTCTTTCCAAATTTACTGTTCCTATCAATAAATTCGTTTTGTTGTTGCAATTCTCATTTCTCATGAACGTCTTGCTTATAACCGTTTCGTCGAATAGGCGAGTAGGCTAATCCCGTTAAGTTCATCTCCGGATGAAGAAGCAAAAGTTAACTTCGAATCACATACGTTACTGCGATGCCAGCATGCTATGGAAGAAGTCGTTGTGCATAAGTAAATCTGACGCTATTAATTTAATTATTAAAAGCGGAGTTACACAAAAAAGCAGACTTCTCGCGCGTGCAAGCAAATAGGGGAGAGTGTCGTAGCGCAAAAATAAAGTTCATTTCAGTCACGTTATTTACGGTGCAGAAAATTCCGATTGTTAGCGCGGGGACGACTAACGTCTTCTGCTTTGTACATCTACGATAAAGGCCGACACCCGTTGAACCGCCTCAACCCTTTCCATATTTTCAGTGTTCTTTCGTTTTCATGTTTGAGGCGACGCTACACTGCCGCGTTCTTGCTTCCGCCTGCTTTCATGTTTTCTTCTCTTTTTTGTTATTTTTTTTGTTTACCCGACGTTCATACCATTGCGCATTTTGCCTTGCTTTGTTTGGCTTCGTTTTTGCTCTCTTTCTTTCGCTTTGGTGCATACTACCCCGGTTCGTCTGCTGCGCTAGGCTCGGACATTTTGAGGGCCGTCTGCAACTTTGTTGTTGTTGTTGTTGTTTTTCCACTGTCGTCTGCGATAACCTCCTATTTTCGCCTTCGATTGGGTTTCTAATCCGAAATATTCCGAAGTGCTTTTCGATATTTACTAAATATATTAAATGTAAACCCGTTACAGATTACTATTCAAATTTCATTTGTGTACGCCGCCCGGCACGTCTGCTATGGGTCATTGTTTGTTGATCAACCGGTTGCCTTCGGGCATACACCGTGCATACTTGGAAATGGCAGGGATGCCATGGGCTGCCTACCACTGTAAAAACAAGTATTTACGATGTGGTGGAAAATCCTTCTTCCGTTTTCAGAAGACCGAACAAACATGAATAATTATAAGTTACTGAAGCAATCAAGTTAAACTAGAGCTATTCAAGTCTGGCTTCAAAATCACCACTGACGCCTCAACAGACGATTATGGCAACTCCACGGAGATCGCGGAGAACTTCAAGGACGACCGACCAGACACACAACTGAACAGCCAGTCCTATGTAGCCGGGTGGGCAGCCAGTCAGATCTCTCATCATGACTTGCCAGATCCAACTTCAATCAGAAGCATGGAACACCTCAAAAGACATCCAGTTCAAGAATAAGGAATATTCTTATGCGAAAATGACACCACCTTCCGACTTAGCTCGTCAACTAGCCGGTGACATCAGCCGTGCAATCAACACATATCTCACTGATGTATTGCACCAAACAAGAGTTCAGCTGAAGGCGCACTTGAGGCCGCTGATGGACATTCGAAACAAAGGCACGGTGTGCCAAGATTGTTTGGACTCGTACGTCAACAAGTACTTGAATGTACTTTTGAACTGCTTCGTCAAGCGAGCAAACGAACAACCCCCAAAGTCACAGGGAAATGAAATGCGAAAGCGAAAAAGGTCACACACTTCAAGCACATAACAGATTGCAGCGTCCGACCAAAAAATCTTGTGCGATTTTTATTTACCTGGCCGTGTGAGCTGGACTGCGTTATTTATTTCCCCTGGTTTGTTTTCAGTTCCTACCTACGGCGCGAAAGCAAATAAAGAAACGTATAACAAGCAGCTGAAAAAAAAAATGAAGCTCTCTTCTTATTTTATTAATTTAGTCTTGTTGCTTCCGCTTTGTTTCTTGTGAACTTAAAACCGACGGTGACCACCAGATAGTTATTTTCAATGCTCCTATCGACACCTCGCGCCTGAGATACCAGAGTTGCTGCTGATTTTCATTTTTCTTTCTTTTTTCTATAAGCGCCAAAACGATGGATCGTCGTCGTTAAAGTAGTTTTTTTGCTGGGTATCTTTGTGTCGTCTTCTAACTTCACCTTGACACCGGCTGTTCCCCATTTATTTTTATTTTTCTCAGGAATAGGGACCCCATCTTTTCTGTAAAGATGGGAAAGTGTTAGCACGGTCATTTTTATCCTAATTTTTGTTTTGTTTTTATGCTCTAGCATCTGCTGTGCTTGCTGTGGTAATATTAACATGTTGTTCGCGCACGTTTTAATGATCACCTATTCAGGTAAGAAATTTTGACAACTCAGTGTGTAACGGATCAACAGTAACCTCTTACAACGTAGTTCGAGTAGCTAAACCCCTTTTCCGCTTCCCAGACGTGTTTCAAAACGCGTGTGATGCCTTGAAAGGTGTTTGAGATCGCTAAATAAACTGCTCTACCTTTGTTTGTGGGCGCGTTGTTACTATAGTTTGTCGCTGCAGTTGATATCAGTGGATTCCTCTTTCCAAGCGGGATGACCGTAATCAATTCTTTCAGCTGTTGGGGTGACGAAATGGGGCTCGCAAAGCTCGAGGACGTTGCGGAGCCTATACTTTTCCATTGCGTCGTCTGCTTCCCTGAACTCCGAGTCCGCAAGAGGCGCCACTGTCACGTTCGCCTCCGCGCCCATGGGTTTTCGGAGGAGTTCCCGGTATTGACGAAGCTATATCGTATTTGGTTGTAGCCTATAAGCAGTTCGTACCTAAGCTGACAATAAGGTGGAAGCTACGTGCTCGTTGATTCGGTAACATGTCTAACTTACGCCACGAGACCACGCCCTCTTGCTCGTACCCACACGCAGAGAAGAGTGTGCTGATGAATGGAAGATGGCTGATTGGTTCCAGTGAACTCCTAGCTCCCACCGTATTGTCAGCTTCGAAACGAACGAAGTATAGTCCCTTCGTGTTGATGTGACGCCGTGAACTTGTCTTGCCCGGAGTTGGTAAACCGTGGCATTCTAGCGATGTCCTTACTCGATAGATTTTTTCCATCTCTTTCGCATTTAATGCCCGCCTTTGTGCTTTTGTCGAGTCTCTCGTACAATGCGCTGCGCTTAGATGACCGTCGTTTATTTGTTCTGATGTCTGTCACAATATTACACAATGCAATATAATTTTATTTTATTTTTTCCAAACTCACGAACAAACTGACTCATTTAAGACAAAAGTTATGATTAGTTTTCTCAGTAGTGGCGTGAAAGTAACTCCATACGTTACTAAATTACTAGACTAAAAAGTAATTGGTTGTATTATTAATTAATTATATTGCCACATCTGCGCTACAAAGCCACGTTAAATATTGTAAGATGCGCACGCGTTATACGCCAAAAGTGATTGCTGCTTTAACGCAATTCCAAAACGGTGTATATTTAGTAAATAGGATCTTAATTGTGCCTTTTGGAGGATCCCAACATATCTTGAGTGTTCAAACTTACGTACCTTATATCAGGCGCGACATTTCTAGGTGCATGATTCGGACAACTTTTCAGTATCCGCAAACTATCACGTTGTGGTATATAGACCACATGATTGTGAAACAATATGCCCCGGATGAAGTGAGCGCGAGGATAAAATGTTCTAAATATATTTCTATTAAGAGCAATCGGTTTCTGACGACGATTACCTAACGAATTAACGATAGGAAAAATCCTGCAGCACTAAATAAAATACTATTTTGTCAGGCTTTCCTACAAACTCCTTGAAGTGCTTCGTTAAAACGATGAAAATAATAAATTCAGCAGTAGTCGTATGCACTTGATTACGTGGATCCCCGGCCAATTATCATTTTAGCTTGTCCATTAAATATTCTTTCTACTCCTCTTTATGGAACATCTGGCATAAGTATTCACGACGTGTCTTAGAATGCCTTGTTGGAGCAGATTTGCGTCGATGCGTGGTCTGAGAAAGGCGTTTTAATGCATGATAAAAAGCACACTGAACTAAGAAGACCAAGGTGCTCAAAGCGATACCGAGAGTCCAGACAAGGAAACAGGGTCGAAGATCAGCAAGGGTCATTGGATCGTCACCTATTGAACGCATCTTACGTCCGAACTCACGCCTTGCGTCGTAAGTAAATTCCGAGAAACGTTTTGCACTTTGAAATAACCCAGCCTCAAAAGCCCTGTTGAAATTGTTTCTCAAAAATGTTTTATATCGCGAAGATGACTTAATCTCAGGCCCCGTAACTACTTGTGAAGAAAAATCGAGTTTCTGGACGTAGTTGCGACGAATGAGTTTGGTTATGTAGTCGTGCACTTTCGGGTAATCAGATCCACAGATGTAAAAGACGTCTCTTCGGCGAGCTCCGAAGCCCAAGTCTTGATCGGCGCACTCCTTTCCCGAAAACATATTGGAGTTCCTTCGCTTTGAAGTAGATGCAAATCGTAACTCATGTAAACAGTTTAGGAAACAAAGCCTTACCTTCATCTCGTTTGTATTCTTACTATATTCAGACTTTGGAATAGTGCCAATTATGCCATCCAGTGGAATGTTCCACAGCAGTGAGACCAAAACCTCTTTATATCCTGTTGTTATTATGGTCGATACGATACACCAGAAGCCAAATATAATTTTAAACGAAACAACTTTTTTCATGTCTGCACTGAGAGAGTAACTCTGTTGAACCAACGTTGCCGCGAAAAGCACCGCGATAGAAGAACATTTGATTTTTTTTCTATGTAGGCTCCTTGCGATAAAAATACAAGCAAAAATGCTCAAACTTAGGGCAGCGAATAGCATTGACCAAATATAGAGATCGAAAGGAAGCGCAAGTACCTGTTCTATCATGAGAGGCTCGGGAGATTTAACAAACATTCTTACTTCATTGGTGTCATAATGGGACAGAATTGATGTTTCCGGAAAACAAATCTGCCGAAATATATAAGGGAAGTGAATGAATGAGCTTTGTTCAATCCTCACCTTTTCCAATGCCTCTACATATCCCGCCATTGTCGAGAGTGGTATTACGTTGAGTGACGTGTTCTTATTTAAAAGTATATTCCTTATTGTGGCTATCTGGGTTTGTTCGCATATGTGCGGACTGAGGCAAAATAACGTAAGTTTAGTTCCACCAGTTGAGACGTTATGAATGAGATTAAAACTTGACAGTGTTTTCGCAGTTTTTGTGCAGTTCAAGCAAAAGAAATAAGAATTCCCGAGAAGGAAAACTCGGTAATTTCGTACAACCACGCGAAAAGTGACGCTGTTTTTTAGACTTCTTATATGTCTGTTCTCCGCGTTTTTCAGGTTAGAACAGAGTACAGATAAGTGTACAAAATAATAACTTATAGTATGATCTCGTAAAAACTTATTTTCCGTTCCCCTGCAGTAAAAGGTCAACAAGGCCCTTCGGTCATTAAACACAATGACATCAGGATTTCGAGCACCCAATCCCAGTTTCCGCTCAAAAATTCTCACGGATATTGGTGCTGCCTTTAGGAACTTTCCAAATGCAATCCCTTCGTCAACATCAATCCCTTGAGGTACACTGATGTCCAGGCGAGCATCTCTGGTGGTGGCAAGGACCACCTGAAGAAATCCTGTGGCCTTTAAGATGTCCTTCCATAAGGGACAGTCCAGGGGATTCCCGACTGCGAGTCTCGGCGACAGGTAGATGACGATCCAAACAAGACGAAAGACCAGCTCCATACCGATGACTGTTTCTGAAATGTTACAGCTCATCAGAATAAATTTCATTTTGTTATGTTTCGATGGTAAAGAACTAAACTCTAATCGATTGAAAAGTCTCATGTTGTACTTGGTACTTCAGAATGAGTTGTGCATTACACTTTATTGCAGAATCACATATTTAGCTGACAAGTGTAGCCCACGGTTTGCCTCCGGTGTACGAGATGGCGTCATTACCCGAAGCCTGCGTGGCACACGCACGCGTCGCCACCCCAAGAAGAAAAGGATTTGCCCACACACACACAATGTTGCTCGGGCAACGGGAGCGGAAACCATGCCGGCTTCCGCTATTCCTTTTTAATGAATAAACCTGGATTATTTATCCTCTAGAACTTTTACAGCGTTAACAATATTTTATACACTCGGATGCATTGTGACATTTACTCGATGAGACTCTGACAGTACCTTTTGCTACGATACGGTTGTCTCGCATACATTTTCTGTATAAGTCATAACCTGTATGCGGCATACCTGGAGACTTCCGGTTGTTAAAAAAGCCTGAAATGCAATTTCTATCCGTACATTTATTTAAACAGAATGGAACGCCAGTTCAAAAGAGACAAAATACGCGAGTCATTTAGGTTGGCATCTATAATCTATCTACTTTTGTTTGCTGAAATTTAAAATGGCAAATAACTTTTAAGTGCGAGCTTTCAATGTGATAGTGCTTCAAAACATGGTAAATACATAGTTGAAACGTTTACACCATTAAGGATAGAACTTAGCTTATCCCAGGGTGCACTCTACGGGTGTTACAGCAACACCCTTAGACTGCTGGAGCGCACGTTAAAACAAACGGCGGGTGCTATTACGATCGTCCTAGAGAAATTTCTTGCGATGAACAAGTTTGCTGGAAACAAGCACCATATGCGGTTCAGACAAGCAGCAGAAGAGTCAAATACAAACGTACCGAAATACGGAGGAGAGAAAACTCACGCCCTTGCCACCTTGTATACAAGAGAGTTGAAAAACACTGATTCTCAAATGACCACCTGCTCAGTTTCGAAGGTTATACGAATGTTGCATTGTTCCCGTATACATATGACTCACAAGATAATATATCTAAGTATCAGAAATTTATCTTCAAGTAAAAACGGTTCATGCAGGAAAAAATGTTTAAACATTGTTGCATAAAACCACCTCCACTAAACGGTTTTCGTAAGGGAAACAAACTTACAAAATATCGTTCGGCTTACCTTGTTTTAGAACCCTTTCACACCCTCCTTACACCCTTCAAAATCAAGGTATTCTACGCAATGTCACCATACTTTACTTTGTTAATTAAAACAAGGGTACTGAAAGGGTGTAGTAATGGACGCAAGTGTCTGGAAGAGCAATTTTACACCCTTAATAGTGTAAAATTTTCTAGTGTGTACGGGCTGAATTTTGGACTAGCGTGTCGTGCAAGAGAATTAGAAACTGTTGCGCCATTTATTCGAGCCTTAAGAATATGAGAAAAATATCCTTTTTTTTAGAAAGCTATCTTCGACAATATATTTTTACTATCACCATCGTTGCTCTACTTGGCAAACTTTCTTGAATCTATTATATCTGACGCGTCTTCAAGATAGAGGAAGAAAATAACAAATCAATACAGTACCAACAGCAGGCAGTGGTGCAATGCACTGGAGTCGCAGGATTCTGCTTTGCTCAGGGAACACAGACCGAGCACCTCCGAAAACTATCCGCGGAGATTTGAATGTGGGGTACTGAGAAAAAACAGCCGGAGTTTCGAGTATGTCCGTTCTTTTTTTGTCCCCTCGCTCCAGGGTTACTGTGCCTATCCTTAACCAGTTCGCCTGCGTACTTGCTTTCACTTATAATGTTCATGTCTGCGCTCTTGCAGTACACAACATGTTTGCTCGCCAGTCATTGTCTCATTACCCCATAATCTTATAACTGCTATCCTTATGCCCTCACTGTGGAAAGAATAGCTAATCAATATACACGTCGCCCCACGTGTCAGAGTTTCTATTAAGAGTAAAAAAGCTACACATTCAATGAACGGAAAAAGGGGAGCAGGTGCGGTTTGTTTTCGTATTGTTCTTGTTGAAGAGCAGTCGAAATTGCTTGCTTAGAGCGAACAAAATATTCATATCGGAAGTAGTTGGGGATGCCTCTCAGTGCAGTGGTCACTTCCCAGATACGCGTTGTGTTATCTTGAACGTGTTGTCTTGTAATGGGCTGCGCTTCGCTCGGGCAACTGCACCCGGGGACTTCCAATGGCAAAGCACACGGCACGCGTCGGTGCAGACGTAGTCTAGCTTATGCATCGCTTTCTCTTCTACGGGAAAATAAGGGTCGGTACCAGGATCGCTATACTCATGTCGCCGTCTTACACGTTCACGCGATCAAATGCTCAATATGTAGATTGTTAGTAAATAGCTGCAACACAGGTGATACGGGCGTGCTCTGTTAGGCCCCGGGTTGGATATGGCAATCCGCATTGTGCAAATTGGTGGTAATATACATGATAAAAATAGGTGATTTCGGAAGCGACAAAATGCAAGTAGTTTAGTCTGTTGTAGTTTCAGAAATATGGTTCCTTTGTCTAAAATTACAAATAAAAATAAAGTGTCAAACTCATTCCCATAATTTACAAGCTAGACATGTCCTGCCCGCCAGTGTAAACACCAGTTGTATGTACTTTGTTGTAATTGCTTTTTTATTTTGCTGGTCACACCGCCCGATCCGCTTAAAACTAGAACTTAGTAGTGTGCCGAACCGAAGTTGTCACGCTAATCGAGATAATGGTTATAAACTTACGCAGTCGGAAACGGTGTCAGATCGATCCAACAAGGATATTTTTTTATCTGATTGTTACGCACTTATCAGAAAATGGAGCCCTATCTCCTCAACATGTGTGTGATACGCTGTCAGTAGGATGTATTTGCTTTTTTTGCATTATCATGTGCTGTCGCTGAAGAAAATACATACGTACAGGGCTTATAATTTCTCAAAAAAGCTCGTAGTTCTCGTATATCAACAGTGAAGCGTAACAACGTAGGTAAATTAATAAATTAGATATGAAACGCTTATTTCGCCCTATACTCCACCAAACGCTAATACCGCTCTGTTACATCAGACGCATATATTACCTAATATCTTAAATTCATAGACGTTCTCTAGGAGTTTGAGAAATATTTTATTTTTGAATTCGTATCAAGTAATGATTGATCGAAGAATTATATTCGAAATTTTGTTTCCTAATATTCGTGTATAAATGGAAGCTGGAACAATTAAAAAAAATGACATAGATCATGATTTTAGCGTAATTTTATCCCGTGAATCTGAACATCATGTTCCTTTTCCCTGACGATAAAACTAAACATAAGAAAAAACGAAAAACATCCGACCAGTCGTTATGTCATACCAGGAGTTTTCGGCCGCCAAGAGCGTGTCGGTCGCGTGGGCAGCGCCAGCAGTTGCAAGCTTGCCAGGTATATTCCCCCGCAATGACACCAGTGTGTGACGTATTTTTCTGACTTTTTTGAAAATAGTAGAGTAGGCGTGCATAGCTTTGATAGGCGCTTCCAATGTGCAAACGCGGAGATTAAAAAAAAAAGAAACTCCTGCAATGATTTTACGCTTTGGGAAGGGGGTACTTCAGGGGAACTTCGAAAACTAATTTTCAACGCCCTCCGTGCACAAAGTTAAAAAAAATAATTTCGATATGTGTTATCCTGGAGACCAAATTAAAGCGATTTACTCGTTATCCCTCAAATACAGAAACGCTTCAGTATTCCTTCAAGAATAATCGACACAATGTACACCAGTACTGCTTTAGAAAAAAAATGGTTTGTTCAGGACCACATGCTTCTCCAATTGACTCTACTGGAACTAAATCAAGC